>VRLP01002444.1:0-88234 GCA_009660295.1 Lophius piscatorius
CCAGTAAGAACAGTGCTGTTCTCCAGTAAGAACAGTGCTGTTCTCCAGTAAGAACAGTGCTGTTCTCCAGTAAGAACAGTGCTGTTCTCCAGTAAGAACAGTGCTGTTCTCCAGTATGAACAGTGCTGTTCTCCAGTAAGAACAGTGCTGCCCATCAAAAACTCTGCATGTGATTTTCATTTCATTCAAGATTCAAGATTTTAAATTTGTCAATTTTGCTATATGTGCAGGACATACAGAAAATTGAAATGGCGTTTCTCTCTCTCCTTAGGAAATAAAGAAAAATGGCTGCTTATCCAAAAGATCAACAAAAACGATGGCTTTTAAATCTATAATTTGTCTATGTTCGTGTGTGTGTGTCTGAGGCTGAGACTGAGTGAGCTGTGTTCATTCATCTCTGCACTTTAGAGTGTGATTGCTCTTATTCAAACAGAGCTAAGACAGCAGAAAAGATAATGTCCCATTAATGGCGCAGCATAATGCAGTCACGCAGGCTTCAGCTGGAGCCATGCAAATATGAAGGAGCTGTGCACCTGCAGACTTTAACAACCCCTCCAAACCTGTGCTTGTGTGCTTTCCTGTGTTTGTTTTTGATGACTTTATACATTAAATTACCTAAAGCGCTGCACCATACTGGGTAAGGGTATTGCATTGGTGCCATCTAGTGCCTCCGTCCCAAATCCATACGACGGGGTATAAAGCCATTAAGCTGTTCGGTGAAATTGTAGATTCACACCTACATAAAGAAAAACTAAATAAAAAAACAACAACATGACAACAAAAGTGAACTTTTGTTATCTTCTTTCCTATTCTTGGGAAAAAAAAGTTGTTTTTGTGATCAAAGGCATATTTGAGGTGACCAGTGCAATCTTTGGCACGACTGCTCTGATTGCTCAATCTCTTCAAGCCTCCCTCTCTGAAACAATGATAGCCTGACTCCAGCCGGAGGGCTATTGACATTGACAGGACTTGAACTTGCATCTAGTGTGTTATAATACTAAAACTGAGGATGACAATTCATAGACTGAATGTGTGTGTACGTGTGTGTGTGGAGGAGAGATAGAGAGAGATGCAGGATGAGCAAGCATGCACTTGTGTGCCACAAAACATCTTTTTTGACTACAGCATTCCTCCTTCTCCTGCCCTTTAAAAAGGAGAAGGAGAACCATAGGTGAATCGTCATTCAACTATCCTGCTAGTTTTTGGACAGTGGGAGGAGGTCGGACTACCCAGAGGTAGCTCACGCACACACAGCTAGAACATGCAAATCATCACAGAATGGCCCGAGGACAGAACCCAGAACCTTCTTAGTTAGAGGCAGCTATGCTACCCGATGCACCTCTGTGCTGACCTTTACCATCAGCTGCTTGTTATTAAAACAGGCATGCACATTTTGTGCAAGATCAAGACAATTCAAGATTGTTCTCTCTCAAAAGTTTAGATACAATATTCAGTTTTTAATGGCTTGGCTCATGATGATACATTTTTATTTAAGTGATACAGGTTTAAGGTTTTTAATTCCATGTTAGTCCAAGTATGTTTAGTGTTCTCTGATGATTCTCAATAGATTAACAGAAGGAAAAAAATTGTGTCAAAGGAGGCAGTTCTATGGAAGTGGAGAACGGCCATTGTTGCAGTTTATTCTGTTGAGATAACGATCGAGTTATCACAACAGTTTTCTCGCATTAATCGTAAAGGAAAAGGTCATTTATTGTAACTTTCTCATTGGTTGTCAGAGATCAGAAGTGTCATAGCAGTAGCAACTGGTTTAAGACAAAAATGGCAAATCCAAGAGTTTCCATTATTGATCAACTCCTTAACATTTGATCAACAAGTTAACATTAGCCCCATGGCAACACCTTCACGACAGAAAATATCCAAGGTGTGGGAGCATTTCTCCCTCAACACGGCCAGAAAATGTTCTAAACTGCAAGATTTGCAAACCTGACCTGTCCTGGCGTGGAGCACGTCAGTAATGCTGGAGCATTTGAAGCGGAGGTACGTTGGCTGTGTAGACGATGAAGACTCGTCTCTGTAAGCTAGTTAGCTAGCTGAATAGCTCAGTGTTAAAGGGCACGTACTGACGCTTCTGTAGGGTTTAACGTGACTTTTGACATGTAGCAAATTTTTAATGACGTTGAGAGTACCAAATAACTATTATTAAATCATGATGATGATTTTCACGTTACAAATGTGCCCCAACGTTAAAATCATGATTTGATTCCAGGTAAACTACTGTATTTTTTTATATATTTTTTTTTTTATTATTTATTTATACATTTTATTGACCTTTTGTATGAGCAGTGATGTGATAAAACATGATGGGACTACATTCCAGTTCAGCAAATGCACCGTCGGTATAGCAACCTGTTTGGTTTAACAGTCTGTTATAAAAGCAGTAAAGTTCATTTGGAAAGAAGAATTCATCTTTATTGTTTTTGTTGTTAGTGTGCATGCGCCCAGAAAAACCTAAAGTTAGTATTCAAAAGCTGATAGCCAAAAAAGAAACTATTTTAAAATATTTTAAAACTATAAAAAAATGACTATCAAATAGTCGTTAGTTGCAGACCTAAAGTGTTCTAGTTAATATGTTGACAATCAATATGCATAATTTATAATTTCTTTATGGTGGAATTTTTCTTACGCAAGTATAATACATCAAGAGAAGGGTTGTTTTGTTTTCTCATGATAACATGATAATAATTAACTACTTGTCTCGAAAAAATGGAGAAAAGCGAATATCTTGCAATCTGGCCATTCTTGGCTTCCATACAGTTCTGCCCCAAATGGCAGAGCTCCAGTTTTTGCAAATGCGGATAGACCATAGCCTCTATCTTAAAGTCATCCTAAGTGTAAAGATAAGAAAGAAAGGTATCAAAAATCAACAATCAATACGAGATGCGTACCATTAGGGTCCCTATAATCATTTATAAATTTCATTGTGCAATGGTGTTTGATTAGATGCGGACAGACGATTTGGTTCCAAGAATTTGCAATTGGCATTGTTATGGTGTCATATTTTCCTCAAAGATCCTAAACCATGCAGGAAATATTTTTGGTGAATTTACAGTGAATTTATGGATTTGATCTATAAGCTCACGGAAATAAGCAAAGACAAGTCAAACCTACTAAAAGGATAAGCATGTGCTCTCCGAGGACCTTCCTTTCTCGGAAACATTAATGCTAATCACAAGACAGCCTGACAGTGATTGAGGTAACACACTCAGGTGTGTGTGTGTTTGTGTGTGTGTGTGTGGGTGTGTGTGTGCTTGTGGTGGCAGCAGCAGCGTACTTACAATAACATGTTCCTCGGAGAGGGTTACCAAGGTAACGATTCTCAGAGTCACATCTAGGAAAAGGGCGTGAAAAGTGGAGAGAGAAAGAAAAGAGGAAGAGTAAATACATTAGCAATGAACATCAGTTGACTTCTAACAAAAACACATCTTAGAGTTAGAGTGTGTGTGGGTGCGTCATCAGTTGGACCCTTGCTGCAGGTGATGTCGTTCCAAACCTCTTTGCGAGGAGATTTCCCTGGAGACACCTGTCTAGCATATAGCTGCTCTTTATTACTCAGACCCCCCCTCCCCCAAACACCCGAATACATAAAACACACAAACTTGCACATAATTATTGAAGGGAACACTAGGATCATCAGTTTTCATCTCTGGACAGACTGGAGATGATTATTTAATGAGGAAGTGAATCTTGTGCTGTGTAAATATTTAATATTTTTTGTATATCAAACAATAACTAACGCATAGCAGCAAAAAAGTGGGACCCTGAGCCTGAAGACTCATGTAAGTTGATTGGCTTAATTCTGACAAACCAAGGTCAAGCCATTCAAAAGTTTGTAAAAATGCTTATTCATGTGTGTTACGGAGGGAGTGACAGTGTCATGGAGAAATGATTCCTACACAATAATCCTCTCTTTCCATTCATCTAGCTCCTTCATACTGCTGGTTTGTGCACCCTCCACCTCCCCATCTCCACTTTATCTTCACAGAACCATAACCTCATCATTCATCCATCTCAGCAAAGAGAACAGTCACCACCACCATCCAGGCTCCGGTAGGGATGATGCAATGCCTACCAGAATTATTGGCAGCCTTTAACAAGAATGAGTAAAATGTGATACAGCTTCACACAGTCTTACTTCATTCTCTTATGTCTCTCCTGAGTGAAATTGTGGCCTTGACCTTTTGTTGTAGCCATCATAGCCATGGCTAGATCAAAGGCTATAACCTTTGTTCACGCTGAGGGCAAAATTATTTAAAACCAATCGAGAGAAGATACGGAAGAATTGATCTAGGACACTTATGTCAAACTGAAGACCCGCGGGCCACATCTGGCCCGCGAGACAATATCGAATTTCTATAATAAAGGGCCTGATAGTAAACGACGCAAATACCACAGATACTACAAATCCCAGAATGCACTGTGATAGCCGACGCATCAACCAATAGCGCCAGTTTCCTCCCTGTTCCTATGTTGTCAGATATCAGCGTTTATTCAGTCACTCTAATAAACTTTGAGCTCATCCGAAACGCGTGGATGAAAACAAAAAACATTTAAAATGTTAATTAGTAAATGTAATAGTAAATAGAACGCAAGTTTTAACTGGCGACTGCGTTCACGCCCTCTAGTTGTCACCATGTGTCAGAAAAAACATTAAGCTGCTTGCATTTAAGGTGAAATGCACCTGGGGGAAAATCCTGCATCTAACTGTTTTCTTTGGTTCATCTCCTCCATGGGAGGAGCAACAGTCTACTTTTACTGTTTTATTGTGGCAGAAGAAAACCGTGGGCCAAGCCATTTACCAAAGTTCATTTCATCCTATTTTTAGATTGTAACTTGATTAACTTGAAAAATTGAGTTTTTTCCGGCTGTTATTGATGCCTGTGAAAAACTTCTCAGGGGAGATGATTCCGTAAAACACTGCTGATAGAGAGGGTAGATGTAGAAATTATGCTGATCTATTTTGAATTGTATCGGTAATTTGATTATTTTCCATTCCCTTCGTTTGTTCGTAAAATAGGAAAAAAAATTGGAAAAAATTGTCATAATACATCAGATTAAGAATTAACAATGTAAGTGCGGTTTATCCCTCGACGTGGACTCAAATTAAAAATGTTGTCCCACTCTGTGATGGAGTTTGACACCCCTCTGATTTGTGATGATTGAGATAGCTTTATAAAATGATTCCCCAAAAACTTCTATTCAGCCTTCATTCACACATCTATATCCAATTTTGGATTGAAATGAATAACAAAATACTTGAGATAGTTGTGACACAGCAAAACATCTCAATTTGGGCATACCGAGCGCTGGCAAACATATTTTTCCAACAAAATAAGCATCATTCTATCAGGCCCTGCCACTTATACTGTCATACGAGAATGTAATCGGTTTTAAATCGCATTCCATTCTGACGTCTCAGACATTCTTTTACCTCTATGACAAGACGTTGATTTCCTTTTAAAAAAGACACACATCGTTTCATGGACAGTAATTGGCTGGTGTTGAAAGTTGTCGCCTTAAGTTTAAGTGAGATTATGACATGAGCATTAAGTTCTGTCTCAACACATTTAGGTATAAGATGGACCCGTGATGCACATTTCACAATATATTAGGGACTTTCTGGCTTTTGAAGCACTTTATGGTCCAGAAACATTTGGGCTCTCAAGGCTAATGCAAATGTCAACACTGAGGTAAAAGTAATGACAGAAAACTATTAAGGCGTTTTTTTCACCCTATCATTAAGAAATGATGTGCATGCTTTGAGGCCATTAAAGTGTCAGCTTGGATGATGTGTACCTGCAGTAGCTCAGATCACAGATAGGAAATTTATTGCCTGGCAGAAGAGTGAGAAAAAAAAAAAACTCATCCGTGAGTCAAAAAAATGGGTTATTGTGACCAAATATAATTGTTATTATGAGACCAATGCTTTTAGCGGGTCTTTAAGAGCGTTTGGATCATGATGGGGGGGGGAATTTATTTCTTATGTGAGTGAGTGGGTGGTTTTATGTGACATTCATCTTTAAAAGGGAACTCAAATGGGACGTCTGTATAGGAAAATGTTCCTAAAGAATGCAGCTTTTTATAAACACCTGCAGGTATTTGACAAGCCGCACTAAATATGGACGGTATATCTTCCAAAGCACGTTCCAGTGACTCTTCTAAAAGTTCAGAAGAGGAGCTGTGGGAGGACTCAAGAAGAAGAAGCCGGACGAGGTAGGTGGAGTGAAGAACAGTAAGAGCATAAAAACCACAAACAGAAAAAAAGCGAGGATGGAGTTGAGGAGGACAAGAGGGCAAGTAAGGTTTACAGCCGCGGTGTTTGTGAATTTTGTTGTGGAGCAGCCGCAGGTCACAGAGCAGCGGTGGATGCTGAATATTTCATTCTTCTATAAACACCCGCCAAGGACGAGGCCTTAAATCAAAACTGCCTCACTGAGTCCTCACTCCCAAATCGAGGCTGTAGAACGACAACAACAAAACTAAAGAAAGAGCGAGACACTTTTGTTCATATTGTGAGCAATTATTTGGATAAAGCCTCTAAATCCAGTATTCTCCAGTAAGCTGTTCAAATTACAGAACGGCCATTCTCTTGGTATTGATGTTGCTTAGATTTTATTTGGCAACTTTAAGAGATTCCAGAGAAAGTTGTAATTATTCTTCTTATCAAGCATGTCTTTGTCATTTTATTCATCAGTTTAATCTTGTACTGCTTTAAGTCACGTTTGGAGTCGGCTGTGTTTGTATTTAAATCTTTCAAATTATTGGAAAAAAGAATATTTGTGCACACACAGAACAAGAATTGTTTGTATTTGTTGCTGGAACCTCTGGAACCCGGTGGTAATGATCTTATTAGCTGTCCATAAATAAAAAGTCCAATGTTGCTCCAAACAGTTAGAAACAAATGGATGAGCCACACTGACAAACCATCATTATCATGAACACAGACACACACATACTGTGGCTGTTAAGTGTATCAAATGTGGATTGATGCAAAAAAAAAGTTTCCTATAGTCTTTGTCTTCCTCCTTTCAGTTAAAGAATACAAATTGGAAGTTTTGTAGAAGAAAATAAATCAAACAGTTAAGAAAACAAACAAACAAAATGTCATGAGGAAAAACAACTAAAGAAAGGTGGCATACCCATCGGAAAAAGAGAATGGAGCTTGAAAAGGGGATGAGTGGCTCATTAAACAAACATTTTGGAATCCAGAGAAGAGACTTGGCGAGAGAGCAGAGTCATCCCAAGAAGACTTTGACTTTTAAAGCTTTGGAGTCTCTTCCAGTCGTACGCCACAGAGGAGCCTAGAGGAGCGTGTTTCAGCACTAGAAGATTTATTCTGATAATTGTAATGTCAATAATAAGCCATGGCCGTATCTGCAGCCCCATGTGATCTAATTTAGGCTTAATTTTACTTTCAAAATATTGCACAAAAACCGGAGCTGTCTACAAAGGTGGGGGATTGGGCTTTTGATATCCAGGATGCACTATGTCTCTTTTTTTTCTTTTTTTTAACCATGAAAAAGTCTGATAAGTCGTACTTTTAACATAAAAATACGATATTTACAAGATCGATGTCCTTGAGTGGATTCATATTAACCAAATTGGTACTAAATCAAACAAATGTTGTGGTAGTTGTGTCCAGAAAACTGGGTTTTCCATAAAATGGTATATCCTTTTTCAAACCAGAGGCTCCCCCATTGGTTTCAGAAATATAAAACCGAACTTTCCCCAAATCACCCCAGTTCTTCCTCACACTAAGGTGAATATGGATGTAAAATTTGAAAATGATCTGTGAAACACTTTTGAGGTTAGGGAGTTAACACCTAGGCCCTGCAGCTGACGGGGCAGCGGCGGACGCCATGACATTTGCTTTATATCCTTTACTTTTCGAGGATGTATAAACTGTATCACCGACTAAGATTAATCCGAACCAGAAATTTAGATTGGCAGCTTTAGAACCAGCCCAAATGACAGGAAGGACCAAAAGAACAGAGATTTCATGCCTTTAGGTTCAGTTCAGAACATTTTTCAGTTCATCCTGTCATTCTAGTTGCTTTAAACTTTGGATTGATATGGTGACAGATCCAATAATCAAATCTTACACTTTATTTAATTTTTGAATCAATTACCGAAAACCAACTCACCCAAAATCCCAAATCTACTTCACGGCATGAAACTCCTGTATGTTTGTTTTTGTTTTATTCATTGATTGAGTGACCCCTAGTGCCAAAAACTACATAAAGTCTGATTAATCTAGTAATATCTCTAGATTACAGCAATAACAAAGATGCTGTGGCCTGATGCTGATCACGACCAGAGGCTGGTTCACACGGATTTACGTAGGTTTAAATGCACTGAAGACAAAGGATGGGCAGATGTGCCGGAGGATAAGAACAGAGAATGAGCCGTCTTCTCTCTTGAGAGACACTAAAGTCCAAAAAACAGAGCTCCATCAGAAAGGGGACGGACTCTTAAGCGGCTTACAGAAGCCTACTGGGGACGAGATGATGATCAGACCGGATTGGACAAACTTATCACTAAAAACGCACACTGACTCAGCAACAGACGTCAAGACACAAACACAAACACACACACACACAAACGCGCACACACTCACAAACACAAACAAACACACAGACATACAAACACAAACAAACACACAGACAGGCAAACACATACACAGATGCACAGATACACAAACGCACCCACGCACACACACTCACACACACACAAACACACTGACAACCACACGCGCAGACATACAAACACTCATACACAAACGCGCACACACTCACAGCTGCTACCGTTCACAGTGTAAGACTGTCCCTGTAAACACCTGCTGCACCTGCAGACACTCTATACTGGTTTTATCTCAGATCCAGGAGTCGCTTTTACGACATGATCCACGGCAACATGCGCCCACAGAGACATTTAGCTTTAATCATCGGTGATCTCCAGTTTGCAATAAGTAAAAAAAACAAAAAAAAACTATGAGGCTAATTTAGGAGAAAAATCAAACAAATCCAATAAACAAAAATACATTATATATTGAATTAATGTCAAACATGAATCGGCAAATTTACTCTATGATGGGGAAAAAAAACCCCAGAAGGAAAATAACTCCTTCCTGTTCTGTTAAATATGAATATAGAGAAGGTGAAAGACGGAAAAACACACTTCACCTCATGGCCACATCATTCTGGGCTTGCAGCATTTTTGACATTGCATACAACATACACTCTCCCTCTCTCGCACACACAAACATGCATCCACCTGAACCTGAAGGTGTTTACCATGAGCTCCCTCCGCCCAGCCCGCTGGGGAAATTGCTCGTTCATAATCAAAATGACAAACAAATGGCCCTCTACTTGGCAGAGCATTTTGGAGGGATTCAAGCAAAACAAACAGCGTTGAGAAAGAGAGAGAGAGAGAGATAGCGGGAGAGACAGAGAGGGAGAGGGAGGGGCACGGGTTCAGAACAAATCAAAGGTGAAAGAGAGTGCAGCACAGTGGCTTAGGGATGCACAAGTGATCTCGCACAAACACGCCATTTGTGTTCCCGGCCCCTGGAGTCAGCCAGCAGAACAATGAATTATTGGTGGGCGCTGACAAGAAACATTTCACTCAAAAAAAACAGACACAGATGCCAAGTTGAAAGGGAGAACTGAGGCTGTACGGCCAAAAATTCAATATTCCCTCACATTCAGCTGCAGCTGCTCCACATTTACAAATATGCCACCAGCATGACGATTGGACGGAACCGCTGATGCAGCGTGCTTCATTATTCAGTCTGATATATGTTCGTAGCTGCTTTCTGTTCAGGAGCAGCTTGTGCCAACAGCCATTTTTGAGAACAAAGATGTATTTCAGAAAGAAAAGGTATAAAAGAAACAATAGGGATCTGACTCACTATGTATAACTTTGTGGATGTCAACTAGACTTTTGTTGTCTCCATTATTCTTTGGTACAAGAAGATGTCGTTTAGGTTCTTCACTTCACTGCTTGGGACCCAACCCCAACGCCCATCCCTACAGGCTACGGGTCATGGAGTTTCTTCAGGCTCAGTGGACAAGGCCCAGCCTCCAGATGCTCCCCATTAAGTTCCCCTCCCCGGTTTAACTCCAGAAAAGTGCCCTAGGCTTCCATCTCCAGCTGATATGTCACAACTTACTGTATCCTGTTCATTGGAGTCTTCAAATCCTACGTAGTCTGGCCTCTGAGACCCTTTCCCTTGGAGGACCCCACCAAGAGCTGATAGTCTGGGCAACATAGCTGTCAAGATCATAGAACACCTCCACCATGTTAAGTTGATTATGAAGGTGATGAAATCTCCTTTTGGAGATTTTGCAGGTACGTCCAACTAGGAGGAGACCTCGAGGTAGACCCAGAACTCACCAGAAGAACTGCACATTTCAGCTGAGCTGCAAATGCCTCAAGGTCCCCTGTGATGAACTGGACAATATAAGTTCCAGAGAGATGTCCAGAATACTCTGCTTGACCTGCTTCCACTCAAGATAAGCGGCAGGAAATGGGTCATAGCTAGCTCTGTAATATTTCCAAATCCGAAAAAAAAGGTATTGAATTAGGGAAAATAAAGATTAGATGGAAAGATCGGATTCAAAAGTGACTATTACTGGCTGTTTACTGCCTCCTAACACAGGTTGCTATACATCAAAAGAAGAGCAAGATGAACTAATCTATACATTCACCCCATGTAAATTGGACCTCTGTATTACTTGGCCACAGAACTGGGGCTTACAGGAAACTCCAACTAATTGAAAACACAGCAGCCAGAGTCCTGACAAAATCAATGAAAACCATAGAGTTTTTAAAATCTTCACAATGGCTCCTGTTACTTTCAAATCCCTCTGTGGCATTCTGTCAAAAAACATATCAGATATTTTTTTGCCACGGAGAAGACTCAGGACATCTGGGTCTGGTCAACCTTTAATGCCGTGATTCAAATCAAGAAAAGGCGAAGTATGTCTTATTAAGTATCTCCAATCAGACAATCAGACCATCCCAAACTCTGATGAAAAAAACACATTCGTATGCAACCCACTATTCCAAGTCCTGTTTAAAGATCTAGCCTTTTACCTCGGCTCTACAACGGTTTTGATTTATTTTGCTCACTAAGCAGTGAAAGGACCCCATTTTATTGCAAGGAGTTTTCTTGTTTTTTATACTTTCCCATAATTAAATTGCCTTTGTGGCGGATTATCATGTTCGAAAAGTCATGAAACTTTTGCACATCATTCAGTTGTTTTAGAAAGGAATGGAAAAATTGCTCCACAGCGTCACCTAGAGTAAGAAAAAAGTATGAAATTGGTAGACATATTCATAATTGCAAAATCGACCAAGAATACTGTTATCGCAATGACTTGATCCTAACAGGAAGTTGGCCATTTTCAACTGAATGTGTGATTTTTGCCGTTTCAAACAATTGTACATTAGCAAACTCAACCTTGAGCTTTGACCACATCAACTTTAAATTTGGTGATTGACATGTTAAGACCATAAAGATTAAAATTGATCAAAAGCTTGAGTTTTTGATGAAAAGTCTGGACGTTATAGGACAGCAAATAATTATGTCTCACCGTAAAGCTAAATTATTTTAACTCCCGTAACACTGTCCAGGATTTAATCTGCCTCAAACTTCATCCGTTAACTTAAGGTAACCGCCCTGAAGATGTTTGAATTTTAAAAAAAAAAGAAAAAAGAAAGCTTTTTTCATAGCTTTTCGTTTTTAGCTTTACCATCACGTTTTGATTTGTACTAGCTGATTTTAATATGTTGTGTCTCTCAGGTAGTGTTTACTAAAATCACAAACATTTCACTTGTTGCATTTCATTATCCTATATAAATTAAGTTTCCACAACGGATAGTTTGGCAGCACTTAAAAATGTCTGAAACAAGGAAAACATATAACCTGGTCTTTAATATAATCCACTGAGTAACTTAGAGGAAGACTGTGTAATACCAATGTAATACAATGACTAAACTTGACAGTAAACATAGGGAGAGTCTTTTAGTGTGAGGGTTTGGGTCAGGTGAGCAGGTGGAGTTTAGGTCAAGGCTCACGTCAAATATAAGGCAATGAGAGTTTTAAGTCAAAGTTTAAGTTAAGGGTTAGAACATTTGCATAATTGTTTACAGGCATAATTCCAGATGTCTTTGTGTGCGTGTGTGTGTGTGTGTGTGTGTGTGTGTGTGTGTGTGTGTATGCATATGCTCATGTAGGGCTTTGAAAAAATGTCTACAACATTTTAGATTTGAAAGTTCAAATGTTTGCAATAATGTGACAGACATCGATTTCAACTTGTCAAATAGTGAAAATGACAGATATCTCACCTTTCAAACCTTACTCACACTATTAAGTGAGTTACTTTATTCAAATGATATTTGTCACATGAGGCTCACTTCCTGTTGCCTCAACTCAAGCTTTTGATCACTTGTTGTAAAGGTTTATCCATAAGGATATACTGCTTCAGGTTAATCACCTTGATGTAATCCTTGTGGTTTTAACATGTCACTCACCAAATTTGAAGTTCATCCCCTAAAACCTCTGAAGCAGGATCCTTAGTTTGTTTTTCTAGGTGGGGCTGTGCAGCAATTCTGCAGCACCTTTTGCTAAAACCCATTATCAACATAAATGTTTCCTATTGCTGACACGTGCAAAAATTATCATTAGTTTTTGAATCCTCATAAAGGAAATAAATCCCACAATATAAAAACTATGTAGAATGCAAATTTGTAAAGCATCTACAATTACAATCACACGCACCCAACCACACACACACACACACACACACTCACTCACTCACTCACTCACTCACACAAACACACACACACACACACACACACACACACAGAGTATCCACAATGATGTATTCATTATACTACTTTACTCAAGTTTTTGAAAAAAAGAAAATACTTGTAAACAAGCTATGAAAGTAACGTAGAGCCCTCTGGAGAATATTCCTACTTGCTGATAATTTTCTCTCTTTGCCGATCACCGACCAATCCAGAATGAAGCCGAGAAAAACAAAAATATTGACATCAAGGAGCTTTCTTTGTTGAGCTTCTTCTTCTTGTGTGTTAATGTGTTTTAGATCTGATAACTGGATATGATACTTTTGGAAAATCGTCATGAATTTGCATTGACATTTGCATCGCGACCAATCATGGCTTTGCATTGACTATTTAAGTAGTTGCAATATGTAAAATATTTGCATCACAATTGTTCGAATGCAGCATCTGGTTTAAGGTAAACCTGCTTAGACTGGTTTGACAGAGTAGAAGGAGAAGCACCCATTGCCATTAAGTAGGTGACGACATGGCGGAGTCTTTGGGTCTTGGCTGTGGACATACGTTGCGAGGACACAAATCTGCAGTTAGCAATTACTGTCATCAGACAGCACAGAAAAAAAAAAACATGAGCCAAAACGCTTTACTGATGTATCAATGAATGAAATCGTGTTTCTCCACAACTTTGTCAATCATAATCGGTAAAATCTCAGGTCAACCCAGTGAAAATCTACACAATGCATCCCATCTATTAATGTCCCTGAAAAGTCCCTAATCTCCTGCGGTGAACAGGCAATCCCCCATATTGAACTCCCAAAATTAAATGTGAAGTTATGCCCAAAAAAGTCTATGCTTCAGAACTTTCTGCGTGAAGTGACCATGTTTGAATATTATTTAGTATATACTACTATTTGTCAAAATCTATAATTTCTTTTGACCGAATAATGACAAATGACCAAGGGTTGGGAAAATGGGGGTAGTGGGAAGGTTTGCTCATACTGCAGCTCTATACTCGTATACTCACAGTTGACACTGGTCTCCCTTGATGCCCTTAGTGGTGCAGAAGCACTTCCCTGTGGCGACCTGACACACGTTGGCGTGGCTGTTACACTTGCATGCTGCAAAGAAAAGACAATGCTTGATTGGAGGATGGAAAAAAAATACATATTGGTTTTAACACACATTTTTATCCCAACTCAAGGTGGACTATTTGTGTTGTGATGTCAAGCTGACAGTTATAAAAACCAAATAGGCATATACTCTGTTGTCCCCTGACAGCAAGGGTTCATCCCCCAAAAGTCCCCAAATCCTGTGTATTGTACATGCGATCCCCCTGATTGAACTCCTCAAATTAAATGTGAAGTAATCTCCATATATTTTTCATAAAAAGCTCCCCCTAGTTAGTGAAATATGAATTAGTAGAGTAAAATATGAGATATAGAAGATAAATCTCCTTGAGTTGATTCATAGGCACCACATTTGGACTGAATGGGACCAACAATTGCTGAATTATGGCCTTAAAATGTTTGTAGATAAAGCTCCCTCTAGTGTCCAACTGCTCCCAAAATCACTCCTGTTCTTCCTCATACTAAGTACTATGTCCAGGAAATTCTTTTTGAGTTATTGCTTTAACTGGCGGGGTGATGGCCATCCCATAATCTGCACAGGATACAATGAGTCACTCTTTTTCTTCAACTACCGACTCCGGGATGACAGCGGAACTCTACCAACGCAGTAGAGCAGCTCAGCCGCAACTACTAAATCCTGCAAACTTTATAGAATCCTTGAACATTACGACTATCAATACTTCAGCCGAGATTTACTGTATATAACAAGGGGCAAAAGGGAAGATATATGAAGCCTGTGTGTGTGTGTGTGTGTGTATGTGTGTGTGTGTGTGTGTGTGTGTGTGTGTGTGTGTGTGTGTGCGTGTGTGTGTGTGTGTGTGTGTGTGTTTGTGGGGATTGGATAGAATGAAGGTAATGATAACAGCTGAGAAAGCAGTGATGGAGAGAGAGTGAGAGTAAATGAGGTCAATGAAGACAGAGGGGGAAAAAAAGCACAAATTACTCATTTTCTAAGGAACATACTGTCAAGTCAGGTCAAAGTTTATTTATATAAAATGTTCAAACAACCAAAACGGGTAAAGCAAAGTGCTGCCCGGATACGACTGACAAAAAACAATAGAATTAATTACAAGAACAGAATAAAAGATAGATTAGATAATCAGTTAAAATCAAGCAAGATAAAAGGGTGAAAGAAATGAAGAAGAAGAAAATAAGCATTTAAAATGAGCAAATTTAAATAGAAATGTCAAAGTTCAGCTCAAATTAAATGAAAAAGAAAATAAGCGGTGCGTTTTCAGCAGAGATTTAAAAATGTCATGGCTCTGTGCCGTTCTGAGGTGTGTGGGTCCATGACTAAACTCTGTCGGTCATGTAGGCCTGAGTCCGAGTGACCTCAAGTCTTCAGTCAGCAGGTGTGAGGCTCCTGAATGAAATCTTGTTCTCTAAGTGGCCTGCTCTATTCTAAGACTGACTTTTATGCTTTTCCCTGGGCTGTTTAAAAGCAGCAGTGCTTCTATAATGTGATGAATTCTCTTTAAAACGACTTCAAACTGGGCGGAAATGATCTCTGAGACACACAAGAGCACCACTGATGATATATCCCTGAACTTTATTTTCATTCGTATGGAAGAAATAATCAAAGTTTAGTCTAAATGGTTTTCCTCTCGGTATTTCCTGTTCGGCGACATACTCTGTTGCAGAGATCTTTTTTGATTTGTCTGCAGAAAGGTCTTAAAAACCTCTTGGTATTCTGAGAACAATACGATGTGTAACACTCAGTTCGTGTTCATTTATCTTGTCCTCACAAAATGTTTCTGGTACAGTTTATCAGGTTAGAAACTTTCCACAAACTTGATGCACGATTAGAAAAACTTAATGTTCTTCTTCACTCTCTATCTGATTTGGTCTCTCTGTTTAGCTCTTTAGCTGCATAAGAAATCTGGGCTTCTAATATTTCATCAGTTCCATGTGCAAAATGTATCTGGAGACTGACTTATAAACAGTTTATAAGCAGTTTCAAAGAAGATATGCAGAATATGGAACAGTTGTGACTAAATTATCTTTCTTTCTCCCCTCAATGAGAAAGAAGGGAAGAAAGAAACAAAGAAAGAAAGGAAAGGTAAACAGAACTATGTTTAAAAAGGTCAATGCAAATTGGATTTTCTTTTCCTTTACATGACATTTTTATGTTGAAAGAACTTAATAGTTACATCTATGACAATTGAAATAAGGGAGATTCATTGCATTCATGAAATATTGAAAGATTTTGGAAATACATGATTGTGTTTAGTACATAAGTAACATTCAAATATTATTTAAATGAACCATGGATTTAGTTTTTTCTCATTACATTAAAGTAAATTGAACATAACTTTATTTTTATTAAATTGATCGTAGCTGTATAATGTAGCACTTAACCGAGACGTCTGCGGGAACATTTGTTCTGAGCTGTCAGTAATAATTACTTTTCTAAATTTTTTTCCCCCCATTTATTTAACCTACTTTTGTGGGACCGGTTGACATAACTTAATAAAATAAATGGGATGTTTTATTCCTTAGAGCTGTTTGCTGCTAAGAGTGAAGCATATTGTTGGATTTTAAAGCATTTTTAATGAAAACAGCTGCTTGACAAAAAAACCCAAAACACTATGAGAGCAGTGAGAGGGAAACGAAAGAGGAGCGCTTTGTGCCAGACATTCAACTCACTTATAAAGCTCTGTCAAACTGGGGCACAGGCCCATCCCGCTGACTATCCTCTGGAGATTCTTCATTAAGAGCCACCCCATTCGCATTATCGATATATATTTTTATTTCATCTTCACTTGTTAGATTGTTTGGATTCTACAATAACACATGTGGAAGCAAATAAAATCTAGACTAGCCATGACGAGGGCGATGGTATTAAAAGCCAAAATATGCAATTGGTCACGCACCAGGGAAAATGAGTAATCAAATAAATACAAGCATTACATCTCGGCTATATTTCAATCTGGCCAAAGTAGAAAAAACTTCCATCTGGAAGATTTTTCCGGCGTTTTGAAACGCATGGGCTGACATCCTAGATGGTTGAGTACGAGGCTATTTATCGTAGGTGATCTGCTCCTGATAAAAGGGAAACACAGAGTGGAGCCTATTTTGGTGAGTCTAATCTTTGTAATCATTTTCTGATGTAAAAGCGGGCGATGATGCAGCCGGATGATTCACATGGAGCCGTGCCTGTTATTTAGACGCTAAATCACTTCTGCATGGAGTGACTAATGGCTGAGACAAAGTAGAACGTTCTCTGCACCCCTCTCTCTCTCTCTCTGTCTCGGTGTTCACATCCTCAAAAGGCCACTCTCTCCTGTGTGCATCGGCAGGCGAACTCACTTTGTGTTTATTTATTTATTTTTTTTTTTTCCGACTGGCACAGAGGAGTAATAAAACAGTGACCTGCTCCGGTCAAGGTAAAACCACAGGCTTATAATGAGAAGAAAACAAGTTCCCCCTATCCTTATTCCTCCTCTCGGTGGTCTGCCGGGAACCCGCTTTGATCGCATGCTGAGAAGGAAAACAGGAGGATCAGACATACACGCTGCTATAAATATTTAGATTTGAGTAGCCGTAAAACAAGCTCCACTCTTCTGTTGTTTTTTTTAATAAAGATTTTTATGTTTAGACTTACTGTTTATGTCATGTCTTATTTCATACGTTTTTTTTCTCTGAACCCAAGGAAGAGTAGCTGCTACCTCAGTGGCGGCTAATGGGGCTCCAAATAAATAAACAATAAAGTGTCAGAAAAATAGAACATCTTTGTTCCTTTAGGGGTAAAATGGTTTGTCACAGGGGCAGAAACCTCTGAGGTACAACCGTTGTACACATGAAGCTGGGCACCTTCTTTGTACCCCTATGCTTTGTACCTCGTACAGACCGGAGCTGTACCTCTGTTGCCAATTTTGTACCTTCATTTAAAAACTGACTTTCTTAAAGGGGAACAAAATGGTTTTTTAAAGGGTACAGTAGCATCCTGTCTCATAATTACATTTATATATAGTTTAAAAGTACCGTTTTGTTACTAGAACGTATCCCAAAAAGAATGAAAAATAGGTCCAATATATATTTCAGTGTGAATCAGTCATATATCTTTACTGTCTTTTATTTAAGGCGACTTAACCATCAAATCTACCATAAATAAATAGTAAAAAAGTATAACCTTCTTAAAGAATTTCGGGGGGGGGGTCTAACAGTACGTGTCCTGATATTGTACCCTAACATTTTGAAGAAATAGTACAAATATCTACCTTTGACTGTCTTCAAACATATAACTGCCAGAAAAAGGTACATACACTGTATAGTTACCTTTTAAGTTCAGCAATTAGCCCTAGAGGGTTTGTCGAGTGGGGGACAGAAAGGACTCCTACTGAAACACTATTTCTGAGAGTGTAGTGCAATGGGGGCTGTCAAATGTCAGCTGGCAGATAGTCCACTTTGACATTCTTCAACTTGGAATACAGAGAGAGCGACAGCAGAAGCAGCGGCAATAACAAAACGTTATTTCAATCTGTTCCCTGAAATGATATTGACCCGTCATCTTTTCAGAGATGCACAGTGAACTGCGAGGCTTTGGGAGATAACAGCGGCTATTAGACTTGAGATAACAGATAAATGACAGGTGTGTTAGTGCAAGCTCAGGCGCCCTGCTGCTCGTACTGTATTGATTTAGTATTCGGTCAACAAAGGGACACAGAGTGCAGAGCTGGCAGAGAGACGGGCATTCATGCGCAAACACTGATTTCATCAATGTCACTGGAGAATTCTGGGGTAAATAGAGACATTTATGACACGACCAACGCTGAGATCGTCATCACATGGGGATACAACCATGTCCTGAAAGTCTGACTGTTCCATAACATAATAAACGCCTGGTAATAATGTGAGTTTCGCTCTATTGCATTGAAACAGCTCTGACCCGTGGATGCAAGGACTTCATCTGAATATACGGAACCCACAAGTTAGCAGCAGGTACGTGAGTCCTCCACGGATCGGACTACTTTGTCCAGTACGTCCCACAGATGCTCCACATTGAATCTGGGGTATTTGATGCCGGCGTTGAAGTGGATACCCTGAAGTCATTACTGTGTTCCTCGAACCATAGCCTACCTGTTTTTATAGAAACTGCCTCAGCCACTTTTAAATCTTGATTTAAGACCCACCTGCTCTCCTTGGCTTTACTTTTACTTTTACTTATTTTAGTGAGAAATTGTTTTATTGCTTGCTGCTTGGACTATGTTTGTTCTCTTTGGTTTTTAATCGAGGTTGTGTTTTTCCAATTTCTACCAGGGCTTTTAGTGAGAAATTGTTTTTTATTTGTTGTTGCTTCCAAATGTCATGCTTTTCAATCCACTGGTTTTTCTTCTTGTTGTTCTGTCTGTTCAGCACTTTAATCAACTGTAGTTGTTTATAAAGTGCTCAATAAATAAAATTGACATTGACATTCCTGAATCATATTTGCAATTTGGTGACAGGGAGCATTATCCTGCTGAAAGAGGTCGCTGCCAGCAGGGAATTCTGGTTTCATGAGGGGTGGACCATCTCTGCAACAGTTTTTAGGGAAGCGGTACCTGTCAAAATAAAATTCAAATGGATGGCAGCACCCGTCAAGTTTTATTGCTGAAGAGCATTGCCCAAAGTCACACTGCTTGCCTTCTTCCCATAGTAATGATAAAAACTTTATTTATATAGCACATTTCAAAACACCATCAGAAAGTGCTTCTGAATAAAAAATAACAGAAATAAAGCCACAAAACAATACTTAAAATACAGCAAATAAAAGCAAAGAAATTTAACACGATAAAATCCAAAAGGAGGGACAAAAAAAAAAAAGAAGAAAAATTTAAAATAACCAATACAAATAAAATAAATAAAAACAGGTCAATAAGAATAAAGCAAAAATATTCAAAGGCTACACGGCTCAGGTATAATCAGGAAAAGTTTTCGATAAAAGGTCTTGAAGCCTTGATGGCAAAGACTCTGTCGCCCTTTAGTTTACAGCCTGGACCGTGGAGCGTTTGGACGCCCCCTGCCTGAGCATCTCAAACTGCGTGAGGGTCCAAAAGTGGTTCATGGATCTGAAATATAGTCTAGGGCCAGTTGTTGCATCTTGTTGCAATCGCTTCCAGCCATCAATATGATGTCAAAGAAAAGGAGCATCCTGAGAGCAGGCCTCATTGTTCCTTGTTCCTTGGTCCAGTTCTGAGGCTGACATGCTCAATGTAGGCGCTTCCAGCAGCGGACAGGGGTCAATATGGACGCTCTGACCAGCCAACCCCAAAAACATAAAACTGCAGGGAACAGTCTTGTTCTGACACCATATATTAAATGTATTATTATTATTATTATATAATCAGAACAAGCATCAACTGTTCAGCTTTTTGTGCTACAGCAGTTCTTCTGTGGGATCAGGCAACCAGACCTAACCTTCAGACCGTATAGGACCCAACCTCCTGACATTAGGTGGGTTCACATGGGACACTTTTCTCCATTCTGAATTAAACCTTTCCGGACGCCGGTTTACATGACGTGAACTTTTCCAACCCGGTGTTAACGTGCATCGACTCATCTAATCTGAAACACTTTCTGAAATGCGCAGACGATCCGCACCCCCGTTCAGAAGGTGGCGAGAATGCTTCGATGAGCTCGGTGCCGACCGCCAACATGTGACCAGAAGAAGAATACGACAATTCTGCCAAAGTGAATTTTATCTAACCATCCAACTATGTTAAACTCTTTAGAAGTTGCAACGAATAAATGAATCTCCGTTTTTTGCAAAATTCTAATAATTCGGGTAAGATTCTTATTTACCACATGAGAGTTTACTTTAGATAATTCATTTCTGAAAGTGTATTCTACTTGTTTCTATTTGTTTGGCATGGCCACATCATTTTAAGAACTTTTGGGTTTCCCAACTATCACGATAAACTGATAATAGACAACTATCATTTTTGAATTCTACTTTGACTGCTTCAAATTCTCTGGTTGTCAAATTATTGCTTCTACCTCTCAGTATTTTCACAAAGGAAACATTTTCAATCACAATTTTCAAAGTCAAATAATGAAAATATTAACAGTTGAACAGACAGACATAACAAAACCTCTGAGACTGTAAGTCCATGATGAGAAGAGACAAAACAGTCCAGATCTGTCAGACATATTTTCCTCCTTTCCTTTAACATGAACCCGCTGTAATCCCCTGGCAATAAAACAACATCCCGCTTCCAGCAGAGTAGTCTCAGCGCAGACCACCGCTCTGACGAGCATTTGGAGGAAAAACATGACAGAACTCTTACATTTCCTCTCCAGCTGTGCGCTGATGTCCTTGTTGGTTTTTATTTGCCATTTCTTTTGAGTGAAGCCTGGGAAGACTAGCTACCGCTTGAAAGCCAAATCCTAAAATTCAATAAGTGTTTAAATGAATACTTGAAAATGAGAAATAAAGCACCCATATTCCATTAATATGGTTTTGTCATTAATATTTTAATAAAAAGCTGAATTATGACTTTTTTTAATGGGAAAAATCCTTTTTTTTCCAATTTTCTCATCATTTTAAAAACTTTCTCATTAAATAGGGACTTTTTTTGTATTTCATCCATCCATCCATTTTCCTCCTTCTTATCCTGGGTCGTGTCATGGTGAGAGCAGACTGACCAGGTGTCAAAGCCCCTACTCTCCCCATCAACCCTCCCCAGCTCCTCCTGGAGAATCCTCTGGAGCTCCCTGGCTAAAGTAGATTTGTAATCCCTTCAGCAAGGTTAAAGAGATGACGAGATGTAGGTGAGACTCGTCTTGGCAGACAAAGATTATTTATTTGACTTTTTTTATGCTTTAATCTGACATAAAATTGGAAATCAGGAAGTTAAATGCTCCTTTATTCTCCATCCACCGAGGAAAACATGTTCATGTATCGTCTATATTAGACTGTACTGTGATATTTTGTGGCGTATACCATGGCTGCGATATATTGCAAGATTCCTATTTTGCTGGGGGGAAAAGTAAAACAATGTAGGAAATAGATCAAGTATTTACTAATTAAAACATGCGTATTATGTTTTAATGTTTAATTTGTCAAAAATAACAACAAAAATTACACTTTTCCTCCCTCGTGCCTCCAGTGAGAGAAAACCTGCAATATATCAAACGGTTTATTCTTAAAAGCTTCACAGTAACAGCAAACACTGCCCCGATCACACGATAGACGCCCGTCTTCTGATAAAACACGGGATCCATTGGTCACTTCTGTGCTTGTCAAACCGACTGAATGTGTCAACACCATTTCCGATTAGATCCCTGCTCATAAAAAAAACCTTACCTGAAATGTTATTTCGGATTAAATTCAATCAGTGTGAAGAAAAGTGTCCATGTAAACCCAGATACTGATGTGTTAGCCCAGCAGAGGAAGAAACGCTGTGAACTTCAGATAAGTTGTTAAGTGGTTTCTCCACCTCCAGCCTGCTGAGTGTGAGCAAAAAGTTCAGTTAGAAAGAATTCAAAGTTTAAGGAAAGAGGAGAGGTCTACTTATGCGTCCGTTTTCCTCTGTTCATTCCTCAGTGTAATTAACTTTTGTGCAGAAAACACTGATTGTTCAAGTGTCATGTAAGTGCTATGGTGTTCATGTGGCAAAATTGTTTTGTTATTTGTCTATATTTATGGTTTTAGGTGTGTTTTTCTGCCCTTCAAGCATAATTCTTCTTCTAGTCCACCTCTACACTTAATATGGATATACTTTTCCCTGTACGGACTTTTCTCATCCGTACAGTCTGCACCCGTCATATTCAAGTGTACTGAGAAGAAGTGAACCCACTCTCTGGGTGGGAAAGGAAAAAGCAACAGCAGGTGATGGGTGAAGGAACAGGGGCATCATAAAGAGGAGTACGAGCAGGAGGTGCATGAATGAAATGGATGCAGAAAGAAGTAATCCCACTTGCTGATAACACAGAAACAAGCCGCAATAAAAAAGAAACCTCATCTCTTTGCAAAAAAAGGCTGATTTGATAAAAATGTTATTCCTGGTGTTGTGTGCAAGCCCCCTGAAGAGAGCGTAATTCTTCAGCCCACTGCTCCGCATGTATGCACACGTTACACGAGATGCTGGTTCAGGGTGTGTATGAATCCGTGGACTGGTGGGAGACCGACCGTCGGTAGTGTGTATGTTTTTCTGCGAGTCATACAAAAACAGGTAGAGATGGGGAAATTGCTGAACTTTTCTTCTGTTTCTACAGTCAGCTCCTTCTTATTCCCAGGAGGCTTCATGGTGCTAAACATTCCCCCCAAAGCTTTTATGTCCAGTGGGATTTTAAGGCCCGGAACAACATTGCGTATGCGCCTCTGTTGCTGCCCAATACATTCAAACATTTAAAGGGTGAGTGCTTAAGGATCTGGGATTTTAAGCTTTCAAATAAATTAGTTTTAACCAGCTAACAAAAACAGGCATAAATCTCACCAACAAATAAAGCTTGAGAAAAATGAGTGCTGAGGGAACTTTAAACAGCCACTCCACACTTCCTCTGACAGATTAACAGGTTCACCTCATGAATAAAATTAATGAATTTATGAATTTTTCTCTCTAACCATGAGAGTTACGACTGGAATTTCTCCTCTCTGTATCCTTTAATTGCTACTGTAATAGGTATTATAAAAACAGCTATTATTCCTCCTACGCACTAAGAGAATCTTTCCATCGATTCTATTTACCTTTGACAGGGAGAAGAAAAAAAAACAATGCCGAAATCCGCATCTCAAAAAATGTCAATAATGTATTAAATCATTTTAATATTATACAGTTTATGCTTGTGCTGCAACATCCAATAATATGCAAGTTGTCACAGCCCCTCCGTGACACTTCCTGGATTTTTCTCAACTTATCCGGGGTCGGGTCGAAGTGGCAGAAGGCTGAGATGGGCATTCAAGATGTCCCTCTACCCGGCAACACTTTCCAGAACACTTGAGCTGTTCTGATGCCAGATGAGTTATGTTCTACACTTCTAGGTCTATCCTGGGGTCTGGAAGTCCAAGCTCCAGACCTCATCTCTTATGCTGAGTCCAGTCCCCCTCTGAAGGAAACTCTTTTCCAGCACAATTGCAATTATTATACAGTATATAAATGCCCAAAATGCCAAATGATTAAGAAGTATGGCCTCAAAAATAGGTTCTTCAGACACACTAATTTAAGTAAATCTGAATTTATTGGACTTTAATAAGGTCACTACAGCAGATCATTTGAGATCACAATTTAATTATGGTTCACCCACCTTAACATGACAGTCATAGTGTCTACAGTGCTGTAACTCTTCGCAGATATCCTTTACTGTGAGGCAGCAGGGTTTTGGTTACACCAGTGGTAGAAGAGAGAGATTGTGAAAATGACTCATGTAATGGACCCAAGGGAGAAACTGAGAGAAAGTCTGGGTCACTGATAGACGAGAGCAAAGTTTGCAGCACTGAACAGCTCAGTTTAGGGATTATAGTTGGTGAGCAAAAATGAACATGGAGACTGTAACCTGTCATTGCGTCAGCAGAATCCGTCTTGCCCGGTCAGTGTCTCCTGAGACGAGCCCAGAGTTAAAGCTGCATTCAACGCTACATGTGGGAATTTACAACTTCCTCACACTAATTAGAAGTGTTGATTGGGACGTGGAAGTCATGTATATGGTATAACATGATTTTATTATATAAACTAGGCATATGCTGTCGTTAACACCCCACGTTTAATGTGTAGTTATGTCTGAAAAACAATGTTTTTTTTAAAAAACAGCTCCCCCCAGTGAGTGAAATATCAATTATTATAGGACGAATGATATATGAAAGATAGGATTTTGTTGAATAATGTTTTTAATGTTCAATGAATCAGTTTTATATTTATTTATTGAAGAGCTTACAGAGAAAAGTTCAGCATTTAGAGTATTTTTCAGGTATGTTAATGTTTATTCATGATAACTTTTTGACAATTAATGCACTTAAGCTGATTATAGTTTTTAATTGGCTTTAACCGCCAATAAATATGCATCAATATCCATCAATTTTAAACTCAGTAACTATCAGTAAAAACTTCCCCTTTTTCTGGTGCTAGCATTTTCTTTTATATCTATATTGAAAATATATAAAATTAACTGAATAAAAATAGGCCTATGTTTTTATCCTTGGCAGCTAGAGAATATCCCCTAAAAGCCCCCAATCCAATGCATTATAAAAGAAATCCCTCTGATGGAGGGCCTCAAATTAATCGGACTAATCGGACAGATATTTACGAAGTTATATCCTAAAAACAGTGTTTATCCTACAATGGCTGCATCTAGCTTAGTATATTAACTTAAAAAGTAATGTATGATAAACAATATAAATCAGAGATAAAACTCCCCCTAGTGTCAGGAATATACAACCAACCATTCCAAAAATCAATCCAGTCCTTCCTTGCACTAAGAACTACAGGTGAAAAAAGTTTGAAAATGATACATTGAAATAGTCTTTGAGTCATTTCCAAAAAATTGTATTTTTCATTTAAAGAAATTGCCCTAGTCGGTAAAATATGAACTATCGGAGTTACATATGATATTAACAAAATAGATCTCCTTGGGTTGATTCATATGAACCAAGTTTGGACTTATCCGGACCAATGGTTGGGTAATTATAACCCGAACATGTTTGTAGATAAAGCTCCCCTTAGTTTCAGGAATATATAACTGACCTTTTCCGAATCGGTCCAGTTCTTCCTCGCTCTACGGTCTATGTGGGTAGGAAATTTGATTTTGAAACAGTTCTTGAGTTATTGCGTTAACATGAAGGATCTGGATGGGCGTACTTGGACGATGCTGCAGAGTTTCCCTGACAACCCCGACTTTTTCGGGAAATTTAATTAGACTACTAAGAAGTAAATTGGCTCGGACCAATAAACAGTGACGTCATCTGGCCGATGAGACTTCATTAATGCCGTTCAAAATATCACATTTTCAAAACTCTCTTTTCTTCACTGCGCTGCCAATCCCGAGTGTCACCCTCTGACTAATCATCTCATCTTCATCAATGTCACCTTCCACCTATGGCTGACTCCGGCGTTTCTTTTATCCAGCTCCCCAGCTGGGACAGTTTAATTTGATAAGAGAGGACGGGGTTTTTCTGCTACGCTTAATGACTTGATACAGTGAAGGAAAGATTGAGAGCACGGGGGCAGACATGAAGTAAAGAGGCTTATGGAGTGTGCACTCACTTATACTGAGTATTAGCATACAAAGAGGAAAATATTTTCATGTCTGGTAACATCTAGGAGCCTCTGAATACAGTTTCCTTCCCTCAGCAGAATCCAGTCTGAGCTGTCAACTTTTAAATGGTAATATTTAGAAGACTCAATCATTTTTACCTCCGGTGTGTTTCCAGGTCTGTTTTTCTCACTGCATTATTAAAATAACTTCACAGCAGGAGAAAAATGAGGCGTTTGATGCAAAAGCAGATTTGCAGATGGGGATTTTCTCTGGTTACAACCTTTTGTGGGCTGACATTTAAAACATAGATGTATATATTTATATACATGCAACTGTGTGACATTAAGACTAAAAATCAGAATGAATATTTCAGAATGATAAAAGTTGCATCAGGATTTATAAAACAAAATGATTGAGAACCATTAACTATAAAGAAAAAAAAAACATTTAAATGCTACGGAAAGGTCCGCATACAGCTTTGTCTTTTATTGAAAATCCCAAAATGCTCATTGTATGTGCCTGACCGAGACATATTAAATGTTCTTACTGAGGAAAGTAAGAAGTAATGCGCAGCAGAAAGAGATCTTAAAATACTTTGACGAGGCCAGGATGGATCGATAATAGTTGAACAATTTATTTTGCACCTGGAAGCTTTGAAGACGCATACTAAAAGGCGAAATCACACTACAAAAACTAGGCCTAAACTGTCGTTCCCAACAACAAGGCTTTATCCCCACATGGCTCCACAGGCAGGGGCAGAAATCTGGTTGGGGACATGTCCCCATCCACAGTTTATTATTACCCAATAATATAATTGTTACAGATAACTATATAATCTAGTACCATTTTTAATGATATAATAATCTGTATTTGAACATCTTGACCAACATCTGTGTCCTCCCCCGTGGATATTGTCTCAGTGGTTTAGTCCAAACAGGAAGACATAAGTTGATTTGCGAGTGAGTGCTCATCCACATGCGACAGATTCATTGGTGGCGTAGATCCATTAATTCAACGCATTCATTATCAGTAACGGCTCACCCTGTTCGGGGTCGCGGAGGCTGGACACTATCCCCGCTGACCTTGGGCGAGAAGTATGGGACACCCCGGATGAGTCGCCAGTTCATCACAGCGCTGACACAGATAGAAACGGACGACCATCCACGCTCACATTCACTACTATGGGAATTTGTACACACCAATTCACTCCTCTTGAATGGTTTTTGATGAAACAATTTGTAAATGTTCTCAAGGTAGTATCAGATTAATATATGAGAGGGAAATGTCTATGCTGTAAAGATATTACCCCTGTAGGTGTTACGTCCACAGGTACATGAACATGTTTAAAAGGACATAATCGAGCGCACAGCAAGGCAGTGGGGGTGGGGTGGGGTGGGTGGTTGCAGCATCTCCACAGGCAACACTGAGTGGAGCAACTCTTCAGGAAAACATCCACTATCTGCTCCTCCGCTGCTGCTAAACCTCAACAACAGCTGGCTCTGTCTGAGCCATCCCAGATCACACACACACCCAAATACACACACACACACACACACACACACAAACACACACACACAAACAAACACACAAACACACACAAACAAACACACAAACACACACACAAACAAACACACACACACAAACACACACACACACACACACACACACACAAACACACACTCACACTCACACCCACACACACACACAAACACACACACACACACACACACACCCAGAAGACACTTCCCTGCTGTCCTGATCTCTGGTTGATGCTGCCGGGTTGCCAGTTTCTTGCAGAGGCAGCACTTAGCGTCTCTACAGCTGCCGCACTGAACACACATTTACAAAGAAGACCTGCTGCACCACTTTGGACTGTCAGAGGTGGGTTGTCAGGGACCGCAAAACTCACTCCGCTGGCTCTACTGATGTCAGAATCAGGGCATCATGGTTTTATAATTCAATTTGTGTTTTATATATTATACACAAGGTTTCATTTTGCACAGTTTGTTCCCATCAGTCTGTTCCCATCATGACATTGCAACTCTCTTCAGTTGAGCAGCTTCCAACGCTGCTATGATAAATTAGTTTTCTCTCCCTGTGCTTTTTCTGAGTCAAACAAAATAGCTGACAAAACATAATCTAATCATTTGAGTAAAAAAAAGTTTGAAATGACTGAAAGATAAACTACCAGGTTGCTCCGTTGTTAGAGCGGTAGTCCACTTATCTGAAGGCCGGTGGTCCGATCCCCAGCCACTGCAGACCACACGTCCAAGTGTAAGATATTGAACCCCGAGTTGCTCCCAATGGCTGTTCCACTGGTGTGTTGATGATGGCGGGACTGCTTAACGCTCCTGTTGAGCAGGTGGCGCCTTGCATGTTGGCCTCAGTCAGTCACCACTGTATGAATGTTTGTGTGAATGGCTGAATGCTGGCTCTTATTGTAACACGCTTTGAGTATTCGAGCAGACTACCGAAGCGCTATATAAGTAAATTTTAAAAAGTCAATTTACCATTCCATTTCTGCAGCAACATCATTTTGTTGAAATCAAGGACAAAAATCCAAATTATACTTGGTTAAATGTAGTAGGTTGTTGTTTGCCTCTCTTACTCTTTCCCTCTTACTGGTTCGTGTTTGTGTGGAGACTGTTCCACGTACCTGTTGCCGGCTCCGCTACACACCTGAACTCCATCCAGCAATCACCTTCCTGCGTAAATACTCCAGCCCTCCAACAACTCAACGCCAGATTATTCAGATTAGTATCCCTTCTTAGTGGTAGTATATCAGCCTCAGTATTAGTTTAAGCTAATAACTTCATCAAAGATATCGGGTCTAGTTATTATCTAGCCAGCAGACCCAACATCCAGCAGACTCAGAAAGATGGACCAAGCCAACTTCCCAGCTCCTCATCAGTCCTGCCCCTCCTCATTAAAAGTGGACATTAAATCCCTTTTAACTTTGCCTCCCGGTCACTGTTTTTGCCATCACGATGACAATCTCATGATTTCCTCAACTTTTAGAGTATATTTCATTCTCGTTTCATTCTTTCATTTTTTCCACCGGAGGATTGAAGCGCTGAAGAACTAAAAGTTCCCATTTAGCATCACAAGAAAACAACTGGGTGGAACCTGTGAGAAATAATAAAACCACCGGTATCATGGACCACACCTGAAATGCCCAGCAGCAACCTTTGACTCATGTGGTGTTTCTATTCATCATATGATCACAACAGAAAGAGTTCACAGACCGACAGACAAAAAGACAACGTGGTGCGAGAAGAGATGGTAGATCGGAGTGAGATGGGGAGAAGGAGCTACTGATGTAAATCATGCAAAATTTATGGAGGCAATAAAACCGTTGAGTGTGAGGCGCCGCTGGCAGAGGAGCGTACACACCGAAGCACCGAGGAGCAACTGATAACAAGCACAAGGAGAAATAATACAAGCCGAAGTCTCGCCTGCAAGACATTTCAGAGGGAAGCAAGAGCGTTCAGCGGTCTGTCTGAACACCTCACTAACTCGGAGCACGGGTGCAAAGTCGCTTCATTTATGAAGGTTTGTGAGAGAATGAGTTTCATTTGGAGAGAAAATACAAAGAAAAGTTATGATAAGGCAAGAGATCAGGAACATATTAAAATAGTTTGGCTATCAGATTTTTGCAAAACTCTTAGCAGTGCAGTGCAGAGAAAGAACTGAAGGGATTTTTGGAAAAGGTTGGTCGTATATATCCGGTCATAATTTCTCAACCATTGGTCCAGTTTAGTCCAAATGCTGCTAATGCATGGGGTTGAGGAGTTCAATCTTGTATAGATCAGGTCTTACTAAAATGGTTCCCATTCTACCTACTAGGGGGAGCTTTTTACAAATAACACTGTTTTTCGGACAGAACTTCCTAACAGTTGGTCCGATTTAATCCTGATTTGGTGCGTCTGAATCGACTCAAGGAGATCGATCTTGTATATATAACATTCCACTCCAATAGTTCATACTACTCACTAGGTGGACCTTTGTTTCACAAAAACCCTTTTTTTCAGACATAACTTTGCATTTAATTTTGTTCTTTCAGGGGAATTGTTGGTACAACGCAGTGGATCAGGGGCCTTCTTGGGGGATATGACCTTGCTGTAGGGTACGACAGCGTAGGCCTGGTTTTGAGCTTTGTCTTGAGTTCTTTTTTATATATGATCCTGGATCAGATGCATATCCAGATGTGACCATGAAACATATCGGAATTTACGTGACTTTTTTACATTAGTGAATGTGTATCAGGAACAAACGTGGGGAGAATGTCACTGAGCAGATGACGGTCAACTAATTAATCGATGCTGCCTCCACAGCAAAAAGGTTGTGTATAATTACAACAAGGGTATCCATGTTGGTTTTTAGACATTGGGCCACCTCCAGATTTTTCTCATCTCTGGGGTTAGAAACGTTCTCATGAAAACTGTCAAGATAACCAAATATGTTTTTTGCAAAAAAAGTCAAAAGTGAAAAATGTGGTTTGCAGCACTACTTCCACGTGTTTATCTCTCTTTGTCACTTCTATATTTTTAAAAGTGAGGAAAATATGATTCTTGTTTTTCCTTTGTAATAAAATGTAGAAATGAAATCAGCTGAAGGGAGTCTTTGAGGATGTTTATGGAAATATGAAGGGATTCCTGTCAGCCACTAAAATGCATGTTCTCCTCTGAGGAGAAGATCTCACATGTTGCAGCAGCTGCAGCTCTGAACATTGGTTTGTTTGTTTTCCTATGTGCTTATCGGACATAGTCACACACACAATAAGACACACACTTCATCCAGATTTGACAAGGTTAGTTAATCATCAGTCACAGGAATAGAGGGAATGGAGAGACTCCCTTCTCCTCAGTCTGTCCTCCAGCTCTCCCTCTCTATTCCTTCATCATCTCTCCATCCAAGGGCGCCTGTCCTTTTCCAGCGATATTAACCTTGTATATCTCACCGTGTGGTTTTATCTCTTTCCTTTCCTGCGTGCTTGTCTTTGTCTAGTCTCTCACTCTTGTCCCTTAATCCCCCTCTCTTCGTTCGCCCTTCTCAGACGTCTCTCCTCTGATCCGAGGCCGCGTCTCTATCACTCACTCCTCTAATCAACCTCACATCATTGTCTCTCAAAGGTTTGGCTCAAGGTAAATCTAGTGGTCCCTTAAAGCGAGAGAGATGGAGAGGATAGAATGAGGACTATAGTGACTAATGGTTGGACACCGGCAGGAATTAAAGACAGGGGAGGTATAGTGAATTGAAAGATGGGATGACATAGAGGAAGTAAGAGAAAGAAAATGAAGGGGCCGATGTAAGGCGGAAAAGGAAGATGGATGAAAGTAGGATGGAGGTGAATGGAGGAGTTTAAGTAGAAGCGGAGCAAAGGGTGAAAAGGGCAAAAAGAGGAAGGGATAGAAAGGAATGGAGAAATGAAAGGAAGAAATGGCATGGCTTTCCAAAGGCATGGAATGGAGAAGGAGAGGAAAGAAAAAAGGAAGTTAGAGAGGGGAGAAACATTAAAGACAAAACCAGGTGAGATGATATTTGGAAGAAAGGAAAGGTAAAGAAATGAAAAGAATGAAATGAAATGAAAGAAAAGACATGCAATGGAGAGGGAAGGGAAGCAAAGGAATGGAAAGGAACTAAAATGTAAAGGAGGCATGAGGAAGGGTAAGGAAAATAAAGGACAGAGGGGAATGTAAAGATTATGAGGGGAGTAAATTCAAATTCAGGTGAGATAAAATAAATTAAAGAGCAAAATAGGAGATATGAGAAAGATAATGGGAAAATAAGGCTCAAGAAAAATAAATTAAAAGAGGGGAAAAAAGAAAGAAAGGAGAGGATGGGAAAAAATCCATATATTTAAAAAAATTAGTGGATAAACGGAGAAACCGCAGGAAAAAAAAACCTACATTAAAAAAAACACAGCATGAGCCTCAAACTGGAAAAGTGGCATAAAAGGCAGAATTGGTTATCAAAGGATCAGGAAGAAAAATGTAACAGGAAACGGAGGGAGGGTGGAGTGAAGATAAAAAATATTGCAGGGAAAGCGGGCGCTGGAGAGAAGGCGTGTCGGAGGCCGTCCCGTAAAGGCAACGGGAGATGTGCATCTATCAGTACGGCGCTCACTGTGAAAGCCGCCAGGGACGGAGACACCAGTCAACTCAAGGAAATAAGAAAATGATTAAGAGCGATTTAATGTCACGCCGCCGCCAAACCAAAACGCACATCTGTCACAGTTAGACTGATGTTACTGCACCGCCCTTTCACTTCTCGCTCCCTCCAAGCCCAGCAGTCGCTCATCCATTCATTACACTCTCCAGTCTCTGACGTTCTCTCCCATCTAGGTCCACGTGCACAAATCTGCTCTCCTGCGGCACCTGCTTCACTTCATCAAATGTCTACTCAAATACTCGGCTGAGAACATTTGAATAATAAGTACAACAATGCATTCAAGCAGAACAGTAAGGACGCATGTAGATTATGTTGCATTTTCTGCATCATTGTTTCCCTCCATTAGCTCCACAGTCACCTACTGCGCACTAGGAATTACAAGAAAAGGGAACTAATCGGCTGTTCTCTGGATGTCTGCACACTGCCTTGGTGTTTAAAGTACATGTGTAGTTTCTCTTTTCACCGCTCCGCTGCTCCGCTGATCACTGCGAGCTCAAAAGACACTCACAGCTTTTAAACACTGCCCCCTTCAGGTTGCTTGAGGGTATAACAGTGCTGTTGATTGTGTTTTTGGCAGTTTCTACGCATTTGCTTATTTCAGGAAAAGGATGCAAACTAACTAGAATAATAGTAAGTAGTAATAAGTAATAATACTTTTACCGTAAAATGCTCTCCTGCAAACTTATTTTCTAACTGCAATGTGTATATAGGGTTAAAGGAAAGGTTTTGAAAAAATGGCGAGACATAGAGTTCGGGAACCACTACCTTCCCATATTTACTCAGTCTTCAATCAATTTTGATTTAAACATCCAACAATGACTTAAAATGATGAATGTGTAGATGTGTGTATGTCTATTTGCAGAAATATCCACTGAGGTCAATATTCAAACAAAGTAATCTCAGCATGCCCTGTGTCATACTACCACTTTCTACTTAAGGGGGATGTTGGACAGTATAGCTCAGGCTTACAGAAAGTCAAAATCCCGGTAAAAGACACGGTAAATCACTTTGGTTTTGCAAAGTAATTTGTCATCGAACTGGCCTGTGGTGGTCGTTGCGTTGCTGGTCGATGGAGTGTTCCATCTTGTTTGTCCAACTCCATTCTGCGCACGATTCCAGCAACTAGCCTAAATACGTTAAGCTTGTGTGCTAGCTATCTAGATGGCTAGCTGCACCGCTAACAGCGTTTTCCAGCTAGGAGCTGCTAGCTAACAGCTGTTAGGCGGGTTACCCCATATTTATTTCCAAATTTCACAGGTTTCCAAATCTTGTACACTGAAAAAAGTGCAACCTTTGTGAGTTGCTAACTTAAATAAATGTTACCAAATTTCAACTTAGCCTAAGTTAGAAGTTGTAACTTAAAATGAAGATGGTAGTCGGTTTTTATCTTAATAAGGTTATTAAATAACACGGAACACAACTGACTTTGGTGGAAAATGTTGACATATATGGATTAAGTCATGTCAGCTACTTATTTCTAAGTGTATTTTTGAACTTTTATAAGAAAAACAATCAGAATCTAAATTACATACACTATAACAGAGACGTTTGCAGTGTGCAAAATAGTTTAATTATGTGGCTGGTGTTCCAAACAAACACAAAGGTTTAACACTCACCGTTGCATTTCCCTCCGTTGATGGGGTCACCATAGTAACCGGGCATGCAGCTCTGGCAGTGCGTCCCTGCCGTTAGATTCCCACAGTGCTCGCACACGCTGCCGTTCACGCACCTGCTGTGACCATTACACTGACACCCTGGCAGGATGTCATGCACACAAGAAACAAAACACACACAGAGTCAACAATACACTCTCCGGCTGGTTTATTAGGCACACCTACCTAAAACTACTGCAATAAATCCGGCCTAAATGAGCCTTAGGTGGATCTGTTTAATGTTGAAACAGGTGTCAATTCCACTTTATGGTCACTCAGTAATCTGTAGTTCATCAGAGCTGGTTCTGACATTTAATAGTCTGTGAAATGAATGTGAGCTGTACTCCCAGCTGGCTGTTAATTTAGATGTAAAAATGAAGGTGCTTGGTTCTGCCCCGTTCTGGTGTTTCACTCACCGGGGCATTGGAGGAAGGCCCAGTTGTAGCCTCTATCTGACAAACAGAGACTCTGATCCAGCACCATGTCCTTGTCCCTGAAGCGGTCTCGTGAGCCAGCCCTGGCATTAGCTGGCTTCAGGGGGCCTCTGTAGGAGCCCTCCATGCAGAAACCCTTGCCGGTGTTACTGGGATCCCCACACCAACCGCACTCCGCCCTCTCCAAACACTCTGTGCACGTCCTCAGGCCGGAACAGTTCTGGGCTGTAGTTGAAATGAGGAGAAGGTAGATTAAGTTAGAAAACACTATATAGTACTTGAATATAAGAACTGGTTTTAATGGGAACAGCAAAAGCTGTTGGCACAACCTCAAACTTACTGTTACCTAAAACGTTTTTGCTAAGCGTTTTAGCTCCCCCTAGCGAGTAAAATATCAACTATTCAAGAAAAAAATGATATATACAAGATAGATCTGCTCAGAGTTGATTCATATGCACCAATTTGGACCAATTACAATATAATAATTATAGCCCGATAACTTTTGGAGAGAAAGGTCCCCCTAGTGTCATAAATATACAACAGATGTATCCCAAAATAAATCCAGTTCTTCCTCGCACTAAGGTCTATATGGGTATAAAATGATCCAGGAAATAGTTGGTTATCATATTAACACGAAGGATCGTGGATGTGGCCATAAAAATCCAATAATATCCCTGACCTTTTTATATTTATAGACTTACAGAGGACTTTTGAGTTGATTTACAGATTTCCACTATAGACCAATATTTTCCGTGCAGGACCTTCACTTGTTTACACTTGTAGTCTGTATTCATGCAGGTTAGCTGAATGGAAGTCTCTCAGTGTGGGAGACACAGCAGCTCAGCACAGCTGTGTGAAAATCCTCTACCACGGATACATTTTACCAGCAACAAGGCGAGAACTGAGAGCTAATTGCGGATCTTGGTAAGCTTTCAGCATAAAAACACATGGCTGAGCTCGGGACTAGAGCGCTGCCTCGGTTAAATCAACTGTGACTTGGCAGGAATGGGACAGGAGTTTCCTGCGCCGCATTAGTCCACAAGAGAACGTTTATTAAAATGCTTCTTTTTTTTTGACACAGATAGTATGAGCGCCCTCTCGTCTCTCCGCGCTCAACAGAATGTTTTATTGCTGGTATTTTGTGGGATAACTGGAATAATGGCTGATTCTACTGGGTCATTTTGCAGTTTTAAAAACAAAGGCTGATGATGGTAGAGGGCTTTCTCAAAGGGGAATAATCATTTCCATCATTTTAAAATTGACACGAAAGAAATATCAGTTAGGAGTATGTACCTATCTCTTTACTGAAGTCAGCGTTGTCCAGAATGTGTCAGTTTTCCAGCTGCATTTCATCGTGACTTCTATTTATTTACATTTATTTACAAATATAAACCATATTTTATTTCATTTAAATGGAATGTGATATAATGATCTTAGCTTGATTGCCTTGAATCCCTAATTTCTATTGCAACTAGTCTGAATTTTTGCAATGTTATAATAATAAAAACACAAGATGTCCTAAAGTTGCATAATGTTTTTCATACAAATAATAATAACAATATAGAATATCTTACAAAAAGACCCTCCTCCTGGTTTGTGTATATCACACTAAATGTGTCACCACCAGTCCTGTTCCATCAATCATCGTTTTTTTTTCAGAAGCAGGAAGTTGGCTCATACATATTCCCGTAGCACATTATACCAAAATCAAAAGACATTCCAAGAGAAATGATGAATTGTGAGATTTGATACATCCTCTTGGTAAACGTTATAGAGCGATTTCTTTGGCTCTGGGATTCCACAGATCCACAGTGAGACACTTTATTTAGAAATTGAGATGACTCGTAACAAAAGTAGAGTAGAGTAGGCCAAAATTCCACCACAGTGGCGACGGAGACTAAACCAAAGTTATCGAAAGCATTTGGTTTAATTTGTCGCTCCTTTTTTAGATTTCAAGCTAAAAAAAAAATAAAAATTAGCTTTCAAGTTCAGGGAAGTGGGGGCCAAGACGCAAAGTTCTTCACACCAATGATTTAGGTATTGGATAATAAAACCTCGGATGACCCAATTTAGCTAGTGTAAAGAATAACTGGATTGATTTTGGGACAGGTCAGTTGTATATTTTCGACACTAGGGGGAGCTTTATCTCCAAAAGTTTTTGGGCCATAATTTCGCATTTGATTTGATTTAGTTCAAATTTGGTGCAAATGTTTATGCATTATTGTACTTGAATAATTCATATTTTATTCATAAGGGGGAGCTATTTATAACAAAATACAACAATATATTATATATACCTCGTTCTGCTCATCTGATACAGTTTAGTGAGATCCACATAGAAGTACTGTAGAAGATGTCAGGAGGATCCTTTTTTTTTTTTTTTTTACAGCATTGTGGTTTACTTTTACAGTATATCAGTTTTCGTGGCACTCAATGATGCTTTACAGAATGGGGGTGGGGGGGCAACTGTTAATCAGCCTGAAAGACAGAGCAATAACCCCTTCAGTGATATAATCCACCTGCTATAATACACTTTGTTTTTCACCCTATTCCCTGACCCTCAACATTTGTAATGAAATTGACTTCTGTTTCGCCCCACACCATTCCCCATGTGGAGAAATCCATCTGTATTCATAAAGCAGATGTGACATTCAAAAACACATTACCGGTGGAAAGCAAATAAATGACACATTGTTGTTGTTATAGCATTCGATACGTGTAAAGGATAAACAGAAATCTCCATATTGAAGCCCTTTCAGTCTCATTTTCCTCTCGTTTTCAACATCAAGACGTCTTCCAATCATAATTCATTTTAGCCTACAATGTAAAGGTGGGAACACACACACACACACACACACACACACACACACACACACACAGAGAAAGGCATCTTGACGCGTATACAAGAATCCTGTGGGTTGAGAGGAGCGATCCGAGGTGTCTCTTCATATTTCCCAGCCGGATGATTCAAATGCATTTTTTCACTAGAAGTCGCGACTCTTTTAAACATGACTCGTCTTCCTCTCTCTGTGTCCCCGCTCGCTGGCTCTGTTGGAAAAATACACCTCTTGTCCTCTTTGTGTGTGTTTGTGAACTTCCCCGCTCCATTATTCAGCCGAAGCAATGCTGATTCATTTGTTCCCTTCTCTTTATAATTACTCCTGCACTCCATTTCTCAGATTCACCCCTTATCTACCCTCCACCACATTTTTATCCTCCTCTTTCTGCATCTCCTCTATTCCATTTCCACTCACTAAGCCGCATTCCCCTCTCTCGCTTCTTCAGCGCCGCATTCCTCGCCGCCGTACCCTCATTTCTTCCCACTTTAATTCAATTTACTTTCTTTAGGGATTGCCTTACAACACCAAAGGCACAAATACAATCACAAAGGATTGAACTCTTGCTTCTCCTCATATATATCTAATGTCTGTCCTACTCTGATTTTTTACTTTTCTCTCGGTTTTTACTCCTCCTCTGACAACTCACTGGATCAACAGTTCAAAGGGAGGCGGTTAAACAGAGGATCCCTGATCCACCGCAGAGTGGGGTGTCCTCCTCATAAAAACACATATTAACATAACCGTGAGCTGCATTTAATATCCTTTAAATATACCAGGCATGTCTATTGTCGAAGACTGTGATTGAAATTGCAAGAAATTGGTAACAAAACTTAAAATTCAATTACAAAATATAAAAAAATGTGTACATTTTTTGGTTTGTTGCACCTAATATGTACCTATGGGTAAACACAATTTTACAGTATCATGACCTCACCGCTCCAAATGGCTTCTAATTTAATTGTATTTATTGTAAAAGCCACGACATGAGTAACGGTGTGGTTGATGGTTGAGCAACGATCCATCAACACCAGTTCTCTCATTTATATGAATCATGTTTGGAAAGTACAACGTTCCATTTGTTATTCTTCTTCGCTTCAGATTTATTTGTAAACTGTTAACAACAACAACGTCTATATTGACGTTTGCAGACACATTCATAGCAAACTGAATGCATCACATTACATTGACGGCGTTCTGACCCAAATAGCACTTTTACGCATTTTTAGTTTAATAGAGAAAAATTCCATATGATGTCATATCAAAATAAGGATTTCAAATTAAATTATATTGCATAAGTCTCACTAATTTAAAAATGAAACAAAGTGGAATGAATGCTGTTGACTTGTCATCTGTCATTCAAAATCCTCTGAGATTCACTCTAAGTGGCTCAGGCGGCGACTACCCATAACTTGTCTTGGCGTTTGGAGCCTTTTAGATCTAAATGCTTTACGAACTACTTTTATCCTACAAGTCAGAAGTCCCAAAGTTAGTTTCATAAGAGTTCCTCCCAAAAATCAACATGTTAGGAGTTACTTTTAGGCTTAGGATCTTTTGTCAATATGGACTCTGTTGTTTGTTTTTTTGATAGATTTTTCATTTCCTTTACTGAAGACAACTTAAGAGTGACAGGAAACGGTGGTGAGAAAGAGAGAGAGTGGGAGAATACGACGCAGGAAAGAAAAACCTGCAGCGAAAGGTGTTCAGCGTCTACACTTGAGGGGGGGCGCCCTACCGACTGAGCTAAAGCAAATCCACAATCTGTTCTGGAAGTCATGACAACTCATCCTGAGAGGCTCGATGAATGAAATCTCACAAAATTGGAACTTAATAGAAGCGATCATGGCTTTGAAAATCTATTTACAACCACAGAGCCAAGTGATCAGGGAATGAAAAGTTTGTGGTTTAGGTTAGGTTTGCTCTTGAACAGCGACTCTCCGTCTTCAGATATACATGTTTGACTGCAGGAAAGATGAGAATGATCAGTACCGGATGCTTCCTCTCATCTTAAAATACACTCTGATGCAGAGTTAATCTCTAAATACAGATGCATCCTTAAAACACCCTCTATAGGTGCAAGTGCAGCTTTGAGAAACAAATCAGCGACAGGAAATGGATCAAATATTTCAGGCATCAGCCTGCATAGCACAGATATTGATGAGACGGGCCCCGGGGATACTATATGACACGAGTGAAAGCCCAGAACAGAGAGACTGTGGCCTGCTTAGTCGGGGAAACGTTAATCCTCCGACGCTCGCTTACAAAAGCGTGGTTTGCGTGGATAATACAATTTACCTGCTATGTTCTCTATGCCGGAGCCTGTTCTATTTTTAATAGCATTTCTAATTATCTTGCTTCATCTGTGTTTCATAGGAGGAGAATTGAGAGAGGTTATTGCCTGATATAGTCTTGTGTGCTCCAATGGATGAGGATTAGAGGGAAGAGTTTTCACATTCAAGTGTGCGCCTGCAGGGTTTACGAGGCTTTAGTTCTAGTCGACACAAGCAAATATTTAGCTGCACCTTATGCTATTATACATTAGCTTCAGGCTTTTTTTCCAGAGTTAAAGTCATTTTTATATAATCTCTGTCTTTCCTGTGAGATGGAAGGAAAAACATAATTTATGCTTTAAATGCAATTATGACTATTTGACTCAATGATGAGAAAACACTGGCTATTTTATTCCTTTACTGACAATGATTTATCCACATCTAATCACTTTAATGATAATGTTCATTGGATTTTCTGCGATAAAAAATGGATATTCTGCCTTCATACACAGCTCAGCAAACAATGTTAATAGGGGTGAGCAAATATACACAACTGGAGCTACATCTGCATTTGTTGCTTTACTTAACTTGTGAAAAATTGGAAAGCAAACTGGAAACTGATGAACTTATAAAAGAAAGTGAAAATTTTAAACATAACTTCTTCTTCTAACTTTAATGTATAAAATGTACATGTCCACAACTGCACATTTAATTTAATTTAAGCTCCGGAGTAGGCAGCCGCTGAGATTTGGACGCCCTCCTTCACATCAGATTCTGCTCTTATCATGAGCTTCTTGAAACAAGAGCTCAGAGGTTTTTCTTATGAAACCTTTTGAAACTTTCGGGATTAAAAAGATCCATCATTCTCACTTACCAAACTGTCTGCTGTTGACACAGCCTGTACCTCATGAATGTCCTCAGGAAAACGTAGAAAGGACTTCGAAGAGAAGGACGGGGAGTTCAGAGCGAGGGAACTGACTTTAAGACAGGATCAAGATTAAGGGGGTGGGGGTTAAGGAATTTGATTTAAATTTCTTTAATATTACAAAATAGGCCTTTTTAGAAAGAAAAACATTTTAATTCATATTTATATCATTTGTTAATTTAATATCTTATGCCTATTGAATAGGAATTGGCATTAGGGACATGGGTAATGCCTCCTCCTCGGCGCCTCTTTGACCTGTGGTGTCCTTCAGGGTTCCATCCTTGGCCCCTTTCTCTTTAGCCTTTACATGCTCTCCCTGGGTCACATTATAAACAGGTTCATCAAAGGGGCACACATTTTTCAATTAGAAATAGTGACTCAAAATGTGTTCAACCAAACAGCTGAGCAGGACATTAAAGGGATACGGATTTGTACTGCATGTGCTAAAAGGGTTGAACACGTAGGATAGAAAAAGATGTTCCATTGTCCAGCCACTTTCTTTCAAATTTCTAAAGAGGGAAAATCCAAATGACTTTGGGGAATAACTTGACCTTAATGGCTTAAATGTATTTGTATTATGTGAAAATGGCGACACTGAGCCGTTTTGATGGAGGTTTTCGCTCCGTTGGTTGTCTTTATAGTTTGCCTGATGTATCTTATTCCCCAGTGGCGGAATCCTCCATTGTTATCCCAAAACTCCTATTGACAGTGTGTCAAAGCCAGAATGTCAGCGCTATTGACAAATTGTTGACTTGGATATGTTCAAGTAGATTGTTGACAACCAAAACATCCAACAATACTACCATAAAGTCATTATTCATTGTTATTATAAAATTTCCTTTTTAGCAGAACCTATAACTTTTAATTAACATTGCTGCTTTTTGCTCATATTTTTATATACTTATTATTATATTTTTTATTGATGCTTTCATCTGCTTTTACCTTGTAGCACTTTGAGATTTGATCCAAATGTAAAGTGCGTTATAAATTAAATGAATTATTATTATTATTATTATTGTTATCCAGAGCAAAACAGAACTAAAAAACTTTTGTGTGAGCAAAGTGCAAGAAGGAATATGTTAAAAATAATTGTCTGCTACATCTTTAGCTCTTCAACATTAATAAAGTTCAAGGTTTCTGGCACATGCGTACCAAATTTAACTGGAATGTAATTTAGGATTTCCAAGGAACATCGAAGAAAATCGGGGATCGACTAAATGCAAATCTACAGCATAAGTTAGATTTTTAAAAAATCACAAACGATTAAGTCTTTTCATCATCTGCTGAACTTATGTGTCTGTAGAAAACGTTGCCGACCTGCTCATGGTGCCAAATTAAAGAAAATCAGGATAGTCATGAAGCTATTATCAGTCCCTCCAGGAGGCTGCAGGTTCTACAGTGCTGAGTGCTTTATGGCGAAACTTACAGAAAATGACTGTGATTACTTTGATTGATGTACTTTGCAGATAAACTAAGGTGATTTTAGAAAAAATGAGTTTTTGCATTATGTACACGGGTTTGTTACATTTATTTGAATTGTTATGAAAGTGGGTAGCATGGTGGCATAGCGAGAAGCATAGCTGCCTCACAGCATGGGTTCAAATCTAACTTTGGCCTTGAGTGCCTTTTTCTATGTGGACTGAATTTCTATGTGGAGGTGAATTGGTGACTGTCGCTTTGTGTCAGCCCTGTGTTTCACTCCAACTACCCCACACCCATTGTCAGCTGGGATAAATCCAGATCCCTGCAACCCTGAACAGGATAAGACAATAAAAAATAAAATCCTTGAACCAATGAATGATCGAATATTTTAATTGTGACATTGCTGCTTCCTGGAGGGAAAACATTCTGATTCTTATTACATCTCGTCTGTCTGTACTCCTGTAAGTACTTGAATTGTTATTGTCCTGTCTTATTTGGTTTATTTTTTTCGTAAGGGTCCTTTTTTGTGTCCACAATGCATCAACTGTTCTCTTTCTAATATTCTTGTTTTATATTTTCATCTTGGTGTTGTGTATGTGTATGTGTGTATTTCAAACTGCTGCTGGAACTAGTGAATTCCCCATTTTGGAAACATTGAAGTATGTCCAGGTGTCTAAGTATAGACACCTGGACTAAGTATGTCTAAGTATATGCAATAATTTAAAATATATTAATATATGACGTTTTCATGGCATTCCCTCCGATGATTGACAGAATATTTAACTTTGCACCATAATGGTGACCAGCTGACCAACCAGCAAACCCACGCTGCTTAAAACCATGCCGGCAACTTTAATAAATGTTAAAATCCATCCATCCATTTTCTTCCACATATCTGGGGTCTGATATGACGTCCCTCTTTCCAACAATTCTCTCCAGCTCATCTTTGTATTAACTATCTAACTTCTAGATGTAATAACTGGGTCAAATCCAAGAGGACAAGCGTCTGCGTTTCATCACCAGCTGAAAACTTTGGGTTCTTGTCATCACTTGCAGACCAGGAACCACGACGCCTTTAAAGCTCTGTCAAGAAGAAATATTACGCACCAAATTCTGTAGACAGCGGCTGTCTGCAACACCCGCCGCATGATTCATATGATATGAACTGTAAAAAAAAGGAAATACTTAGATCTATTCTACTATATTTTCCTCTCAAAACCCTTCTCAGAACATATAGCCCCATTGTTGTCAGGATATCAGGCATCTCTTTCGAAAGGAATAAACTAGAGGATGTCTAAACACAACAGATAACAAACGTTGGGAGGAAGTTGGTGCATGTAGGAGGAATCTTCACATTATCAGAAATTCTCTCTGCAGTCGTTCCAACGACACACTCTGTTCATCACAACAGGTTTGACGTTTGCTGTCCCTGGATAGCGCCTATCGTCTGGCTTCATCTCGTGCAATCCATTCACTCCTACAGTACTTGACAGTTAGCGTTGTTGGAGCCAACGAGCTCACACATCTGGGAGCCCCGATACATAATACATCAAGTGTAAGAGCCGTGAGCTGCCGTCTCTTTCGCCTGACTCATAGCATGTGAAGCTGCAGAACGGCAGACATGCGTCATGTTGGACAGAAAAAACACATCTGCATATTTCATGATGCCGCCTAAAAAACGAGACTATTTCTCGGTGCGACCGCCAAGGGGCTCAGTCGACACTTACACACCGATGAGCCGTAACATGAAAACTATCCATTCTCACTACCTGATTATCCCGATCAGGCTCACAGAGGCTAGAGCCCATACCAGCCGATTTTGGGTGAGAGGACACCCTGAATAAGTTGCCAGTTCATCACAGGGCTGAGACATACAACCATACACACTCTCAATCAAACCTACGGACAATTTAGAGGCATCAATTCATTTGGATTGCATATTTTTGGACCGTAGGAGTCGGAGTACCCGGAGAGAACCCACGCAGACACGGGCAGAACATGCACACGACACACAGAAAGGCCGGCGGAGGTGGTTTACAACCTGGTACCTTCTTTTCACTTTGGTATGTGGTAACCTCTAGCTCCAGAACATCCAGCAAAACATGGCATTCTGGGATATGTTAAGCCCTCACAATACGGTCCTCAGTTCCTTACACTCCTTCAAGTTTTCCCTGCTTTCAACATCGAGGAAAACAGTTTTAATCGCAGGCTCCTTTGTCCCACCCACTGACAGGACCAATGAAGCAAGATGTCAATCAATGGTTATAATTTTATTGTTGATGGCGTATTAAGTCCATGTCTACTCCAAACCACATTTTTACTCAAGAACCCTTGAACTGACGCCAAGTACCCCAAATTTGAGATGTTTTTTTAAATGTATTTTTAGACTTAAATTAAGTAGTTAGACTCAAGAATACTTAATTTAATTTAGGTTAATATAGTTGAAGTGATTTATTTATATAAGTTCATCAACTATTTTATGTTTACAGTGCATGATTACACCTAAAAAGCCTGAAAAAGTTAAACAGCATCTCGGGAAAATTCTCCAAATCTCTTTCAAATGAATTACTTCCAACTAGAATTGTTTGACTCAATAAAGCATAATTTGATTGTTTGCTACCAGTGAACCTTTTTTTTACAGTGTAGACTAGGGACAAAAAACAGATCATTTTAGACAAATTAGTGGTGGAATCATTTGTGTTTGTTCTGTGATCAAGATCAGACTTAGTGAACGTTAGAACAGTATCCCATGGACATAATGATTCAGGTGGGGATTTTGTGGTCGTCAGACTACCAAAGATCTTCTCTGGCAGATGATGTCGTTGTTTTCGCAGAATGTTGGCGTGAGTTATTATACCGCTGGTTTCTGCTTGTTAATTGAACTCATCGGTTGTTGTTCGGTAAATACACTAAGACTTTTATGAGCTACCAGTTTGTAAACTTATAACTGGAGTAGTTTCACATCCCCAAAAGCAACTTGTAAAAGTCATGTCTATTTACTGGACAACAATGAACAAACAACCGCCAGCAGCACCAACGGGGTGCATCAATACAACCATGTGAACGTGGGCGTCCACAACGGGTACGGCTGAAACGCACCCGGAGCAAGCGCCGACCTTACAAGTTAGGCGACAAGGAGCGCTGACAACATCTGGAATGAAAATTTTAATTCACCGTTGCCATGATCACTACCACAATGCTGCAGGTGCCGGGCCTTCAGGGGCCACATGCTGGAGGTGGAGAGATTGAAAAACAATCTCCTCCTTGTTCAAAAGCTCAACATTGTTAAATAAGCAAAGGGAAGGGAAAACAAAACAAAAGATTCCCGTTTGGGATTCGAAGTTCAACTTGCTTTCAAAGGAGCTCCACAACCTCCAAATATGACTGATCAAGCAGCACCGGCGCTGATTGTTTCAGGAGGTTTTGTTCTCGGCTGCGTTGTTAGCCATCATCATAGATATGCACAAATATTTTCATCTGATGAAGAAATGACCCACCCCAAATTCACTTCACAGACAAGCAGACATTTGTGTCATTGAGGCCATGAATCCTTTAGACACAAACAAAAGGAGCCAAGCAGAAAAATGAAGATTGAAACTCAAGACAATGAAGTGACCGACTGCAAAAGAACCATAGACCATCAAAATAAGTTGTATTTTAAATAATCCCTCTGTCCATTAACTGTAACAGTGTCTATCAGTCTTTTACTAAGGTTGGTTCTTTCATCCCTCCATCTAACCACCTGCCCGTTCATTCATTCATCATTCATTCATTCATTCATCCATCTTTCCATTAACATTAACTAATTGTGTCAACCCGCTTCATGCTTATAGGGTGGGCCTCCATGCATCCATCAATCCATTAACCCATCCATTCATCCATCAATCCATCTATCAACCCATCTATCCATCCGTCCCCTAACTGTAACAGTGTCTACCAGACTTGTGCCAAGGTTGATTCATCCATCCATTCATCCATCCCTCCATCAATCCATCCATCTATCAATCCTTTCTCTTCCACATATCCAGTTTTGGGTCGCAGAGGTACCAGGCAAAGGAGATTTATTTCAGACGTTCCTTTCCACAGCGTTTTTAGCAGGTTTAGGGTTCTACCTTCCCATGAGTCTAGGGGAAATGGAGAATTAGTTGGACACACGGTTTGGCATTGCATCAGCTATAATGCGGCAAAGAGTTTGGAGTTTAGCCGCTGCAGTCAAAGACAGTTTCTGTGGTTCAGGTATCTGACTAGGATACACCCAGGGCACCTTCTGGATGTCTGAGCTCTTCATGGTATCTCTAGGGCCGAGCCCAGCCAGCCCAAAACAAAATGTAAAAACTTAAATCCACTGGTAGATTTAGAGCTCTCCCTGGTGGCTTGACCACACTGTATCCATCCAACACTGGCATTAATGCTGATGTCGTACAGAGAAACTTGTTTTGTTTTATGGTCCAGTTTCCCACCACTCAAGAACAAGAGTCCTGCAGAGTAAACCCATCAGTCGCTTGAAGCAGCAACTCACCTCTCAACTGGAAAGAGCGGTCCATCGTTTACCATAGCCTCACATTTGGAGGTACTGACATTTAAAAAAAATGTAATGTGTGTACACATTTAAAAATATTTCTGCATTTTGTTAGTTTGATTCTATGATTCAATGCAGAATTCTGTCCAATTAACCCAAAAAAAAACCTGCCACTTTTTTCTCTCATTGTTCATTAAAAGATAACTTCATAATGTTGTGGGTCTTATTTTTTTAATTATGGCAATACCATTGAATGTAAGTTAAAGATATGAATATGTTTGAAACTGCTATATGATTAAACTTTGTATCTATAATCACATAAACTTCCTCAAACGGAACCATAAGCTGAACCAGTCGGATCTTCTTGCAGGTGTTAATGTGAAGTAAAGATGTTAGTATAAGACACAGCCGTCGTGTGTCATTCTAGATGATTGATTTTCTGCAGGATCGTGTATTTGTGCCAGTGTGTGTGTTTTTGTGTGTCTCTGTGTGTGTTTGTGTGAGACCTGACTGCTGATTAAAAAACGGGATCGGAAGTCTATAAAGACCGCCTGTTCACACATTGTACCCTATTTGCAACATTAATGGCGTGAGTAAAATGTCATGCCACCTCATAGCCACACAGATCTTGACATTGCTTGAACCTCTGCACTTTCTCATCCCATAATATACTGTCCAGTCATTACATCGTATCGAAATGACATAAATACCAGTCCATCTCACTCTTTAGTTTTAGTTAAGGCTAAAAAGTGCAGATTTTTTCTATTAGACATAGGTCGATCAGCCGTAACATTATAACCGCTGACAGCGGAAGCCAAAGTTGTCTCAGGCAGAAAAAGTTGTGATCTAACAACAGGGTCCCGAGTATCCAAGGCTCACTTATGCACATGGGACGTGCAGTCCGGCAGATTCTCTGGGCCAGCAGTGAAGCCACAGATCATTAGAAGATCTACTTCAGCACAAATTGCTGAAAAGGTTTTTATCAGTTCTGAAAGAAATGTGTTTTGATGGCAAAAAGGGGACATACACAACAATAGGCAGGTGGTTTTAATTTTATGGCTGATTAGTGCACAGTTTCCTTGGACTTAGTAATTTTAATTTTCTTGTGCCTGCTTTTACAAATCCTACGTTCTTTCAATACACATGAGTTTTTGTTTAAATTAGCTTTTTCACTTTCTACCATTATTGTTTGCATTCGAGGGCCTTGTTTTGAACTGCAACATAATAAATGTAGCAAAAATGCCTTTTTCTAGAACTTTAAGCGCCATCTCATCGTCTTCAAGGGTTTAAAAATAGCCATATTTTGCTGATGAAGACTGAAATGTCACTGAAAGCCTTACAAAAACAAAGACGTGGACGTTGTGCTCCTCCTTTGCTATATGATTTCTCCATCTCGACCCTTCACCTCCACCAACACCCCATTTGACTTCTCCCAGACTCACCAGCGCAGTCCTGCGTCTGCCACTCCAGACACTGCCCGTAGGGGAAGGAGATGACGTACGCCGAAGAGTCGACGCAGCGCTGGGTGCTGCTGCACCACATGCACTCCATGGCCTGGCTGGTGCAGTTGGCACAGCTGGTGCGCAGACAGCAGGGGGTCTTACAGGGGCGGGCACTCGGACTCTGTGGGCTCCCTGAGCAAAGGGACAAACGGAGGAAAAGGTCAGAGAAAAGCAGGACAAGTTAAAAGATGTGAGATAAAGTTTAGAGATAAAAAATAGCTGATACTTTTCTATTTTCCATTTTTTTCCACTGCAAATTAATAATAATGTAGATTCTATAAGTCACATTTATCAAACATACACACAGGACAACACCGTGAGAATATTTCTCTGAATTTGACTGGTGCCTAAGTAGCAGTGAACTTATGAACCGCTGGGCGGATCAAAATGGGGCTGAGGGTCTTGCTCAAAAACCCTCCACCTGTTTCCACACCTTTCAGAGTACCTAGTTTTTTTAAAGCTCTGAAAAATGTGCATATTTATTGAACGTATTTTCTTCCTATGCAAATTAAATGCCAAACTGAATAAATTGTCCGACTTGATTTCAAAATAAAAGACAAAAAAATTATTTCATCATCCTTAATCCAACGCACACATTAAACAAGGGTGGAGAAAGGAGTCACCCTGAGTAAGGGGCTTGAGAGCCAGATTCCAAGTAAGCATTGCTATAACCCCTGATCTCTGAGTGGAGAGGCCATCTCTTTATCAGGTTATACAGTATCATCTTCGTGTAACGGGTGCAGTAGGGAAAGTTCCCCGCGGTTTAAGGAATATAAGACGGTTTAGACACGACAGATATGGACCTGATAGTTTTCTCCTGTCTGGTTTGATCTTTATCATTAAGTATCGGTATTAATTTGACATTTTCATATTTGTGGGAATAAAATGAGGTGCTATACACTGATTCACACTTTACTGTGAAAAGACGACTCGACTCCAATAGATTTAAATATTAAAGTTGAACTTTTTATCCTGTTAATATTCCAACAACTCTATTTAGTTAAAAAAGAATACACTAATGGTGTTAACTCTTGTCTCTGCAATCCATTGTGGGGTCAATTTAATACGAACCCATGTTGACTGGTGTTTAGTTTGTGATAGCTGCTGCAACTCTCTCTCGGTGTAAAGTAGTTAAGATTTCAGGAGAGTAGTTTTAAGTCCATGTAGTGTGGACATGACAACACTTTAAAAGAGTGAAGAGATTTCTATAAGTGTTGAATTAACGGAGTTTTTCTGTGTCTGCATCGGCACGACCTGTTAGTTTCTCAGAGCTGAAAATGAACTTTAGAATAAAATAGAAGAGAATAGATCAGAAATAACTTTATTATTCCAGCCTCCATTATGAGTTCCATTCTTCAACCCCCTCCTCCCTTCCTCCCTCTCTCCTCTAGCTCCTACTCGGTTCTCACCTGCAGGTTTTTCACAGATGAGGCCGTCGGTGGTGGCCGTGCAGGGGTTGGCTTTCAGACCGGACACCTGCGTCCGCTCCAGGTAGGCGCAGAACCCGGAGTCGCTGGGCTCCCCTGGTAACCATCGCAGGCTGCTGTTGGTGAAGGGTGAGGTGTCCTCCCAGCCCCAGTATGACACATTTATCTTCCTCAGGCCAACCCAGGGAGATAACCTCTGCAGGGGTGGAGAGATGAGACAAATGATCTATTTTCTTTACCAACATGTTGGAGAACTTGCTTTAGGGTTCTACTGGTGCTGTTTGGAATGAAATTATCAACACATATATTGATTTATTGTGAGACTCTCATATACTAGTAAGTCAGAAGTATACTACAGTAGTTCTCCGATATCTCAGTCAGAGGCCGTGCTTCTGGAGATTCTCCTCAGTCTATCGTCTAGACCTCAAGGTTAAGAGAAGAATATGTTCATATTAGATCCATTAGTATCAGTAGAGAGAGACCAGGATTTAGAAAAAACCCTTTTCATCCTCGGAATGAACAAAAAACTGAAGCTCTTTGCAGTTTTTTTATCCGGCGGCAACATTTTACAGGTGTTAAGTTAAGCCAAATAACTGTAGGAGCTCAGCAGACATCCTTCCAGTCACAGAAAGAATATTAAAAAGCAGAGAAGCTGCAATGATTTAAGCTGTATATCAGCCCCAGCAGCAGAAAGAACATTCATAAATGCAATTGAAAAAAATAAATCAAGATAAACTCATGTATTCTTTTATTTGTTTGTTTCTTCTTTTTTGTTGGGTTGGTTTAATTCAGTTTAAAAACACTATAAGAAAACGAATGAGAAGTTATTGAATAAGAATGACATAAACACAGAGAGATTCTGGGGTTTTTTTTGAGGGGGGGACAACATTATAGCAACAATAACTCAATGTAATGGCAAAAAACAAATGAAATTAACAGCTTGGTTGGAGCTCAGTCCACAAAGTGAGGCAATAAAGAAGAAGTCAGAGGCCTTCCAGTAAACTTAATGTTGTCTTTTACATGAAAGTGGATCCTAAATCAAACCATTCTGCAAATTGCAGTAATTGTTATAAATGCAGAAAAGGTTTTTTTCTCTCAAAAGATAAGTGTGATATGTTTAATAATGTACCATGATGATAATTCACTACTTTTAATTTCATGGAAAAGAATATTTTCCCACAGCTGTGACGTCTTTTCCTAGGAAGGAACATGCAAAAAAGGGCCGACGCTTTGAGAGTCAAGTGTCACAAAGAGCTCACGCTATATTTACACTGCAGTAAGCGGCTAGTCTTAGATGTTAGCATGTGGTAACTGCATAGAAAGTAAATGGATGTTGATGTTATGTGAAAATCTGTAATGACAACAGAGGAATTGTAGATTCTAGAGACAAAGACTTTCTTTCAGGTAACAGAGTTGAGATATGTTCTCACATTTCTTCTGACACGGCACATTTATCAAAAGGTCTGTGTGTGGTGAAACACGACAGGCTCTCAAATGACGCCATAACCATCACAAGTCCAGATGTCGATGTGAAATATACAACATCCCGTCACTCATCTGGTACGGTAAACCTGAATCTAACCCTGCATTTTTTCCTGCAGCGTTAAAAGACAATTATTACACACTGTAAAAACAGAATTTTAGGAGGTTTTAAAGAAAAATCCACAGGTGACACGATTCATTTCAACTTAAAATAATCCTTTAATTTTGGTCACTACTTGAAGTAATTGTTTTAAGTCGATCAACAATTTTTCTTTTTACAGTGCATGATTAGACCCAAAGCCTGACAAAAAGTAAAATTCCAAATGTAAATTCTTTGAATCTCTTTCAAAATTAAGTGTTTCCAACTTACCTTTTTTTTTACATTTTATTTCAGTAATTCATAATTTAATTAAGTGTTACCAGTGAACATATATAATACTTTTTTTTTTTTTTACAGTGCACAGAAATAAATGGTGAAAATTTAAAAGTCAATGGGAGAAGAAAAAAAAAATTGTCTGCAGGGATGAGAGGGAGGATAGGAAAGGAGGAGACAACCGACGTCAGACACACACCGGTCTATAAGCAAATTAACAATCATATATAGGTGCAGCTGATGTAGATTAAAACAAAAGGAAGTAGTTATGTGATGAAAAGTTCTTAAGAGGGTGAGTGAATGTAAAATGTTCAACCATAACTAACCGAAAAAACTTATATGGTACGAAATGATACAAAAGTTCAATTTGTTCACCATTCGGATCTCGATTCGGACTTTCCAGACTTATTAGACTAAATACTAAGAAAAACTGTGAAACTTGATGATGTTAAAAATCTCCCAGAGGGAACGGCGATAGAGTTGCAAAGTCGTCACACCAGACAGAACCAGCGTTGAGCTGGTTAGCATGGCTAGTTTCTTCATATTCCAACAATAATATTACTTCTTTTGGTTCTTTTTTTAAAATAATTAATTCAATCTACATCTATCTATCCATCTACATTATCGTTTGCTATATTTAATTCAGTGAATTGTTTTCAGGGTCTTTCGTTTGCAAACAACAAATGAGTAAAAAAGTAAAATGCTTTTCCCTTAGATGATTTTAATGGCGTATATGGCTTGTTTTTACTAGAATATACCACAATAGAGTGTTAACACTACAATTTTACAAAGCAGAGAAAGAAAGGTGGGAAAAGATTTAGTATTACACTAGTATTGTTCTTTCATTTAGTCTTTAAACCTTTTTTTTTTTCACTTTTCACCACCCACCTTGTCTTGCAGCTGGTATTTTTGCAGTTCCTCCAGAACAAAGTTGACGTGTTTGTCTGTGAGCAAAGAGGCTATGTTTCCTCCCAGGTTTTTGCAGTAGTGTTGGGCGTTATCGTAGCTCTCTCTGCTGGCGTTGATCCTCAGACAGGCCTCCCCAACTTGGTGCCAGTCCTCCCCACACAGCTGACCTGCACACAAAGACACACACTCTCAGCATCAACAGCATGATCCGTCTTAATGTTTCTCTTATAGTGCTTAGCGTGTTATTATTACGTTATATTAACATGTATACAGGTAGCATCCTTCCATGCTAATAATGGCCACTTGATTGTGATATTTAGTATGTAAACTGCAAACAGGACATGCTCGAATCACAAACGCACTCGTATTCCATTTGGCCAAAGATATGTGCCCAATAAACACCTCAGCCGTTAAACCCCATTCTTCCCAGGCTCTTTTCCTGTCTTTCCTTCTCTGTCCATCGGCGCCAGATTATTCAGCATCCAAGCGGTAGCTGTGTTGGCCGCTCTCGTTACAGAGTGATCTCTTTTCCAGTGAATTTCCTTACGAGATTCATTTCTCATGCATTTTTCCTAGAGCTCAGGAGACCCGCACCGGCTCCATGTCTGCCTTTGCTGCTCCCGCCACTCCAGAAACCACCGCCCGCTCTGATCAGCTTCCACTCGATCCCCTTCACGACCATCCCCCGCCGTCAATATTGCGAGTACAATCAGACCGAATAATGAATAATCAACAAAAGAAAAAAACAATAGATACATTGAAAAGCAGTTTAGTCTGTAATTATGGTTCTTAACTGACATACGTTGCTTGGATGATTTGGGTCGTGACTTTGGGACCAGTATATCAAGGAAGTTATGCATGGTGGGATTTTACCGGTCAGGGTCTTATAAATGAAGAGAAATAAATGTCTGTTGCTTCTTACTGGTAGGGGTGGCCATCCAACTTTAGACTAAAGTCAGCGATGATGAATGGAATAACTGTCACAAGTAATGAATCGTAGAGCGGAATAGTAAACCGAATAAAAGGCGGTGAGTCTTTACATGACATCATTTGAGTCTAAGATAGACAAGAAGACAGCTTCAGCTATTTTCTTTCAGCTGAATGTGTTAAAATTTGCATTGTTTAACGAGGCTTACGCCAGTGTCCCCCAAAGCAAGGGTATATCCCCCAAAAGACCCAAATTCCCTGCAATGTACAAGCCTTCAGTCAGTCTCCCCTGACTGAACTCAAATTAAATGTGACTCATTAATAATCTCAAACAGTTCATATTGACTCAACTAAACTATTTTTATGATGTTAGCAATATGCTGTAAGATCGGATCCCATAGTGACTCAATAATGAAGATTAATACTGTTAAATATTTTTTGGGAGCTCATTAATAAAAAAAAGCTTTGGACTGGTGGTTGAGAAGGTATATGTACAATACCAATATACACAATATATACAACATGCATATGGTTGGGAAATAATAATAATAATAATAATAATAATAATAATACAATGGTCAAAAAACATTTTTTTTGCGAGTTTTTGTCATAATTACTGTAATTACAGAAAATTATGACAAACATAAGTCAGATATATTTGGACGAAATCTGCATAACAGTTGAGAAATGATGGGCCGAAAAAGAGAAGCCCTGCCTATGGTTGTAAATATGCAGCCGACCTTTCTCAAAATCTATGCAGCTATTTTTTGCACGTTTTATGTAGGTCATAAATTTGAAAACAATCCATGAAAACGCTTTTGAACTATCGTGTTATCGCGAAGAATTTGTTGCAAATGCGACGGTGATGACGATTTCCTCGTAACCTCGACTTTTTGGGGATGACTTAGGAGAGTCAGTTAATGCATCGCAAAAAGAACAAATCAAAAAAAGTCAAGGAAAGGAAGTAGCGAATCCGAAACAAAGAGAGATGATAAATGGGGGATGGAATCTAAGGATCTAGTGGTGAGCAGTTGTGCAGGTGGTTGTGACCAATGAACATTGAAGCAGACATAAACAAGCGCATAGCATTGGATTTTAAAGGTTGAAGTGATTATGTTGAATATTCTGTGTTGCCAGGATAAAGAGAAGATTGAAAGGCTTTAAGAAAAATATTAGTAGAAGTAGGTAATAAATCTTCTAGGAAGGTTCCATGTTAATGTTAATTTGGGATGCTACTCCAGATAGGAGCCCCACATCTGGCTGCACTCATCAGTGACAGAAAGGATTCCCTGAAGAAATACGTTACACAAACAATGGAGAAAAGCGAATATCGGGGGTGATTGAGTAGTCTATTAGGAGAGGCTTTGTCAGACCAACACACCCATAAAACCGCATATAGGTACTTATTCTCCTTATCACAATCACTTGGTGGAGTCTGGTGGGAGACTATAATAGTTAGGAAGTCGTTCAATTAGCCGAGATGAAAGGGAGGAGAGAGTCATTCTGCCTCCACTGAGCACCGCCGTTTATTTTGAACTCCAGGTCTGATTACGTTCACAGGCCAATAATGGCTTCCTTCAGCGGCCGTCTCAGGCTACAGAGAGGAAATACCTGCCCCTTTTGCTTTGTTTTTTTTCTCCCTAGCAATATCAACAATTTACAAAATGAAGAGGATCAAGACAGATGAATGGGCTAAAAAACAGGAGGGGTACAAAAATAAAGAGACGGATTAGGTTACGGTCAATGTTTATAAGCAGAAATAAACATTTCAGGCCATTCAGAAGAATTAGTTATAATGCGAAGTCTCAAGAAGAGGCCACAGCCGCCATGGCGGTGCAGTTAGTTTCCATCACCGCACTTCATCGCAGCCGCATGTTAGTGAAAAGTCATCATCAGGCATAATCATAGAGAATACAGTACGTTATGTGGTAATAATGGTTCATACTGATGTCCTCATGGATGCTCATTAACCCATAAATGTCCTGCTCAACTGTTTAGTTGAGCACATTTTCATTCCCTATTTCTCATTGAAAAATTTGACTGGACCTGTTTACATTGTAACCGAGTGGCAGCATGTATATCCCTAAAGTGAAATGGGCCGAGGATCAAGCCCTGGGGGACACCACATGGTAAAGAGGACACTGAGGAGGAGGCAATAACCATGACTAGTGAGAAAGTTCTATTCAATAAGTAGGACTTTCTTTTGGCATATGTATGTCAGGACTTACTAAACAGAATTATGTAACTTGATACACCCAAAAAAGTCAAATAAGGGTCAAATATTTTTCTAAAACCATGCTTTAGGTTACTCTTTAGCTAATTTTATTTTAATAAGATTAGCTAACAATAAAAACTTTCCATGAAATACAAAATTTCATAATTGTATATATCTGACCTTTTTTTGAATGTTTGAATGTTTGCCTGACCAAATGATTTGTCATTTTACGGTAATTTTTGAGTGTCTAACGTATTTAATTAATAATAAAATATACAAAGAAATAATTTTCCCTTTTATTTTTTTTTTGCGGCAGGGACATTAAAAGGGTTGAAGCTCCGTCTGGTATACAAACACCGGATGAGCAGCAGCACTGATGAGGTATACTATGATAACAAACTGCCTTATATTTTGTCAGTCAACCTTTTTTCCATTAAAACCGACTTGTAGAGACATGGACTGCACAAGACCTCTTAATATGTTCTGTGGTATCTGGCACCAAGATGTTAACAGCTGCTCATTTAAGTCAAATAAATAGCGTGGTTGTTTATCCTTCACATCCCACAGATGCTCAACTGGCCTGAGGTCGGGGAATTCTGGTGCTAAGTCGACATCTTGAAGTCACTGGCGTGTTCCTCAAGCCATTCTTTAGCCATTACTAAAGGTAGGTGTCCACGTAACAGCCACACGGATGCCAGGACACAAAACAGAACATCCCCTAAAGCACCACACTGCCTGCCTTCTTAACATAGTGCATTGTGGGGCTATTTCATCCCTAGGCAAAAGACCAATAACCACATTGGGAATCAGCAGTGGGAGTTTCAGCAGCTAATGCTCCAGAAGCTCTTCATACATTTCCAAACTGGATGCGTTGGGGCCATACGGTCACTGGTACAGTTAGCCACTAGGGTACTGGTGGTAACTGTGGATAGTAACAGATGAGCCACTGTGGGTGACGCAGAAAGTAAACAGCCAAAAGACGATGACGAAAGGTACGGATTGGAGAGAAATTGACTAGTCTTTGCTCCCCATACAAATCAAGGAGCCATGGTGCCCAATTTTGGAAACTGCGCTTTGTAGGAAAGTCAACAGAGTATTAAAAAAATCCCAATCCATCAGTAAGAATAGAAACAATATAACAGTAACAGAATGGAAGAGTGTTATTATATAACAGGGGAGATGATGATGACAATGAGGGTGGAGAAGCTGCGGAGTAACATGTGTCAGTTTTTATGTAGATTTGCGTCTCATCAGCGTAGCAATGGATTGAGAGTCCATATTGGCTGATGACATGGCCAAGGGGGAGCATGTATAGTATGCAGAGAATGGGGCCAAGGATTGATCCCTGGGGGACCCCAAAAGTGACAGTGTGTGTCCGGGACCTTGAACTTCCAAATGAAATGTACTCTGTTCTGTCGGTGAAGTAGGATTGAAACTAGTTTAGGGCGGTGGCAGCGTGTCCAATGGTGTGATGTAGGCGGTGTAGGAGTATTCCATGGTCAACTGTGTCGAAGACAGCTGACAAATCAAGGAGAATCAGGAGGGAAGGTGAACCAGCATCTGCTGCCGTCCGTAGGTCATTTGTGACTCTAAGCAGAGATGTTTCTGTGCTGTGGGCGGAACGGAAACCAGACTGAAAAGTTTCAAAGATGTTGTTGTATTTGAGGTGGCACTGGAGGTGGGCAGCAACTACTTTTTTCAGTACTTTGGAGAGGAATGGGAGTTTGGAATTGGGCCTGTAATTTGTAAAAACTTCTGGATCGAGAATGTTTTTTTTGTGGAGTGGTCTGATTATGGCGGCTTTTAGGGCAGATGGTACAAAGCCAGCCTGGAAGGATTTGTTTATTACAGCGGTGATCAGGGGACTGATGGAAGAGATGTTAGTTTTCACTAGGGCAGTAGGAAAGGGGTCGAGGGCACAGGTGGAGGGTTTCATCGTCCTGATGATAAACCCAACCTCTTGCTGTGAGATTTCAGGGAAGCACTTTAGAGGCTGGGAGATCTCAAACTGTGAGTAAGCAGACTGGATAGGTAGAGTGGAGGAAACTGAAAGACAGAACGGATTCCATTTTCGATTTGAAGAAAGCCATGAAATTATTACAGTGCTCTTCTGTAATTTCTGTAAGTGGGGGAGTTTGTGGTTTAAGAAGATGATTGATAGTGGAAAACAGCTGCTTAGAATTTCCAGGACTGGTTTTGATGATGTTCGGGTAGAACACTGGCCGTGCCTCTCTAAGCGACTTTGAGTAGGCCTTTTGGTGTTCCCGAAAGGCTAGCTTGTGGACAGTGAGACCTGAAACCTGTAACGCCGCTCAAGGACACGCCCAGCTGCCTTCATTTTCCGCAGAACCGGGGTGCTGAGCAGGAGAAGGTGACTGTTCTAGTTTTTACAGGGGCGTGACGATCTAGGATGCTACTCAGGGAGTTATTGTAGAAATCCACTGAGTAATTGGCTGATACAAAGTTTGCAGAAAAAAGATGCTGCAGGTCGACTGTCATGGTTTCTGGGTTGATGTTTTTCAAATTCCTGAAGTAGATTTGATGTTTGGGCTTGGTGAGGGGGGACACAGGTGACAATTCCATGGAGACGGCCTTGTGGTCGGACACAACCAGATCGTACACAACAAGATTGCTGAGAAGAGCAGAGTCAGTGATGACAAGATCCAGAGTGTGCCCCATAAACAAACTGACATCAATGATTGGACAAACAGAAACGGATATAAACGATGAAACAAACAGATACAGAAGTCTCCGGGTGATGGTACACTCACAGCAACAGGTAGGCAGACCGTCACCAGAATCGGTAGAATTCGTACAAATACAAATACAAATACAGAATAACAGATACAAATACGGATATAAATCCAAAATGATTGCCGGTGAGCAACAATAAAGGTATACTTGTGGGTTTTTAGTATTGCAGGCTTTAGATCTCTGATGGAAAAGCGGCGAACAGACAACGCCGGCGTCCTCTCCCTTCGGCGTCCAGACTGAAGATCATCGGGATTTATGGAAGCTTTAATGTATGCACGCATTTGTGAAACTATTTATGTCAGCTTCTGCATGTAAATGTCTGCGGCATAACAGCTGAACCAACCTCAAGGTTTCCTCTTATGAATTACACAGGTCAAAAGAATTGCCCTCAATGTCTTCCCCGCCGGAAACCTCACTCTCTCAAATTCTCGCAAAAACAAATTTGTACTAGTTCGGTCAAAAGTTTGGACAGAGTTTTGGGTTCAAACTTTTCACGGTGCTGTACGTCATTAAGAACAAGCCCTAAAGTGGGCTGGAGGCTGAGTTAGAGCTCAGTAGCTGCGTTTACATGACCCGATCCACATTTTTATTCCATCCTTCTGAATTTCAGTTAATGCTAGTAGGCTATACAAGACTTTTCAAGAACCCAGAAGAACTACTCATGTAAACGGAGGAACAGGTTATTTATGGGTTCCATGAACTGGTACAACATGCCAAGAGGCATAAAGGGCAGAAAGTAAGTAAGTAAGTAAGTAAGTAAGTAAGTAAGTAAGTAAGAACGTAAGGAACTGGACCAATTGTGAAGTATAAAGTTCCACTTATTGTTTTACTATTATAGATTATTACCTTATTGTGTGTGCCAATCTTACCGCTGTAGATGAGAAATAATGAGGTAATCTAACTAGTTTATGCTGTAATGTTAGCTATATTCGATCATCAGAGCCTGCTTATATTATCTTTGTGCAGATCTCTTATGTTTTTTTTGTACTTTTCTTAACATCAGCCTGCTTTCAGCTTTTTCTTACATTTCAAATCATTCAAGACAGTTTATTAATAGTTTATTTCGCTTAAAAGGTCAGAAAACGTTCTCAACCAATGTTAAACCACTTATTCTCTATGCACAATATGCAGAATATGAAGTGTGTAAAAATGTATATCTGAAGAGTAACTAGTAACTAGTGCAATCAGAGAAATGGAATGGAGTAGATGTAGAAGGTAGCACAGATAAAATTTGTAAAGGTATTAAGTTACTATCCACCGTTGTGTCAGTCTATGTATCAGAGTTGTCCGTCTGCGCTGGCCAGTGTTACCAGACGTACGGTAATTATCGTATTTGTACCATAATTTTCACCATCTTCACTATGTACGATCATCGATGCCCAAAATCCCCAAATGTACGACAATTTGTTCATTTCAGAACTCTTACATTTATAGCCAAGTGATGTCATTGTAACTGAACTAAACTAGCTGCTGTTTAGCGGTTGTGTTTCCGGCTCCTCTCATTTGACGTCTTAACAGCCAATCAAAATGCTGTGATGATGAAGTGACATGTGACCTTGTGTCACTTTACAATGAGTGCGGAACATGAAGACGAGGAGTCGGTTTGCGGAGAGGCGAAGAGGAGAAGGACATCAAAGTCAAAAAGTGAGCTTCATCTTCTCCTGGCTTATAGACATGAGTGGGAAAATGACCCTAATATTACTGTTTACAACCTGCCGCTGGCTGTGACATCAAAGCTTTTTGTCGCTGGTGCGATCTGCAGATGGTGGGCGAGAGCAACGTTCTTATGAATCATCTGAAAAGGAACAACTGGAAAAGGGCGTGAAAATATAACCATATGGTAAAACCATATTTAATAAGAAATATTTAAAGTTTCAATACCTGCACAGACATCCGTCTTTTTAGGCAGCTGTGTCTTTTTAAGTAATAATTAAGGCAGTTTCACTGATATTTGTTGCAGATTGGGTGTCTTTATAACATGTAAGACAAACAGAATCTAACAATAAAGGTATCAGTCTGACGCCTCAAAGAGGACGATGTCTGATGTCCACCTGCACTCCCCTCACAGAGAAACGCTTCTCCAACAGCAGCAATATTCTCCAACTGTTATGGGGAAGTGAAATTACGATAAACAGTACAGTATCGGTTGGATACAACCGTTACAGGATAACACTGAGCTAGGAATGTTGAGGCAGATTTGATGTGTACAATATTTTTTCTCAACATACAACAATTTTTTGAGCTCATTAACAGGATGATTTTATACAGTCTAACACAGATAGAGGAGTCTTGAAGAGGGAGATCTGTTCCTTCGGTGTGTGCATGTGTGTGAGGGTTGATGCATGCTTGTATGAGTGTGTCTCCTCACCAGGCAGCGCCTGACACTCCTGCTGCTGCAGATCCCACTGACAGTTAACATTAAGGGAGCAACTCCTGCAGTTGGCAAGTCTGAAACACTCCAGCTCCTCTCTGTGCTTACACCTGGACGAGTCTCTCACCGACTTCACACACACACGCACACCCGCACACACACATACACACACACACACACACAGTATCAGTTAAAGTTCATCATCAGTCTCCTCTTTTACAGTAAATGCAATAAACCTGGAGAGATCGATACGGTGTGCAACAAAAGGAGAAGATGAATGGAGTTTAATGGTTGCAGGAATAAAACAGCCAGAAAGACGGAACATGCAGGGTGAGAAGATGAATGAATATTAGACACATTATACTGAGATGGGCTTTTATAAGAGTTAAAAAAAAAAGAAAAAAAAAAAGGGTGTCTCTTTAAGCCAAAGAAAACGCAGCTCCATACATTCCAGAAGATATTACAACTTTATGACCTTGTTCAGCTTTAAATTGATGAGCTGGCTGAATTTCATGGACATTTACTTTATATTTTAACCGTACTTAGTTCTTCATTCAAATCTGTTGCATATTTCACTACCCTCCGCCTCATAAAAGTAATTTGTTTGATCGTGTTTCTTTATTATTTAGCAGGATTTCAATGGAAATTATATGAATTGCCATTTTAGGTCACGGGTCAAGGGATTAAATATTAGGATAATATATACACAGTAAATATTCAGTAATTATTAAATCCTACCTCACTTTTTTAGTTAGCTGTTCATAATTTTTTTAGACAAAATTATGAACAAAAGTAACGCAAAAGGCCCTTTTTTACTCAACAATAAAGTTTTTATATATATATATATATTTATATTTATAGATGGTCTTTTCTATACGTTCTTTTTGCGTGTATTTGCGTTTGTTTTCGGAGAACTTATAGATAGGTGATGGATGAAATGGTGCAGTACCAATGGACATCATAGGGGGCAGTGTTGGCATGATTCAGGCAAGACATTTAAAAATGTCTACACAAACAACGAGGAGGAAAAAAGTCATGAAACAAAGTAAAAAATACCTTTCCGTCCATATGATGCATTTAACACCCTCACAAAAAATACGGACCTTTACCTCTGTCTTTACCGCTTTTCTCCTCTACACTCGCCATTTTTTTCCCAAAATCTTAGATTCTACACTGCCATCTACTGGAGGTTAATGCCATAATAAATGAAGGAGGCAGGTATGCAGTGGTGGACACCACTTATAAAACGTGTATTTAGGGGCAGCCGTAGCTCAGGAGGTAGAGCGGTAACCACCTCAATCTTGTGGTCGATTGATTGGATCCCCGGGGAACCCCTGCAGTCTAAATGTTGTAGGATCCCTGAAACCTGACCCTGAAACCCAATTTACTTCGCTGAAATCAGTGACAAGACCGCTCCACCTCCTCAACCACGATTAGCCCTAAAACACTACTTAACCACTAATAATAACAACAATACCAATGACATAAAATGACTAATTTGCCCAATATAATATAACGCCATTTCCCTAAATTGAATCAAAAGTGGATTTGCGTTAGATTTAAAGGATTAAAGGCCCTTTGATCCAAGGCTACAGCCTGGCAGGAAATGTCAAATAATACACACATGTCCCTTCCTTCTGGCGCCGTGCTTCCACAAGCTCAGCTGATGTTCAGACAACATGGACGGTGGGGGTAACAGAGACAGAGCGCCGCCATGCTGCTGCGCCAGCTCCAGAGTCAGCTACACACACACACGCACACACACACACACACATAGATAGATTCATATTTAAACCCAGGCCAGCGCACACAAGCAGACAAAAACGACACACAAGAAGAAAAACAGGAAAAAGTAGGGTTGGTAGTAGAAGCAGAGAAAGAGAGAGAGAAATCAAACAAAACACAATAAGAGGCAAAAACACATTAAGCCAAAGTTATTGAAAAACACGAAAGTGAACAAACCCAATCAAACACTAAATTAACTATTAAACTTGATTTGTATTTTTCAAATGTCTACATGGAGAAAATAACATAAACCCATTCTTGTTTTTTTTCAGTGAGGAGGATGAAACGGAATTTCAGGAAAGCAAAAAGGCCCCAATTGAGTTACATTATTTTGAAACTCAAATTAAATCAATTTTATTTCTATAGAGATTCGTTCTGGGACAAAAATGGTCATTTTAAGTGAGCCTATCTTGAATATCGGAAATTTATTTGCTCGAAATAATCCCAATGTGCCTTTACAGACAAAAAAGCTCATCACAGACATTTATGCTAATGTTAAGACTTCCAGTCACGCCAATTTATCCGATGTTTGGATCAATACAAGAAAATTTAATAATAATAAATAATATATATATTATAACTTATATATATGATCTTCTCTTATATATTATATCTTCCCTCTAGGGGTCGCCACAGTGGATCATCTCATTCCACATTTTGATTTTGATTTAACGGTAAAATCTGTCTTCTTTCTACTATGGCTGCTTTTATCGTTGACGAAACGTTTAAAATCACTTAAAGAGAAAATTTATGAAACATTCATAACTAATAAATCTTTCATTTTGTGAAGATATGAGTTCTTGATGTTTCTGAATGGCCCACAGATTTCTCTTTCCCTCACCACCATCAGTTAAAAACCTTTACTTGAAGAAAGAAGACATTAGGAACACCTTATTTGTGCTAAATGACTATCTTATATATGACATCATGACCAAATTGATGAATTCTATCCATTTACACTCTGTGTAAACTTTGTAGATGCAAATGTCAAGTTCCATAATAGAAGAGACATTATGATGAAATACACCGACTACATTCTCGCTCCACAGAGAGTGAACCCCGTTGATTGTCTGACCTTCCCTCCATGACGGCCCTCATGAGGCGTCACACTCACCACAGTGCAGTTACTGGACGCAGAGATGCACTTCCTGTCCTCGCACCACTGGCAACCTCTTGTGTTGGCGGAGCAGCTCACGCAGTCCGAGAAGCGGAGACATTGCTCGTCTGTACTGTCTAGAAGAGAACACACACACACACACACACGCACACACACACAACGCATATCATGTAGTATAAATAAAATGAATCACAAAAAGATTGAAATGTTTTCTTCAGGTTCAGACATTATTCAATCAAACATCCATGTAGTGCATCTCAGAAAAAACATCAACGTTTACCATAAATCTGTCTTTGACCTGTAAAATATTTCATTCACATACATAACAAGAAAAAGTATGCAGTTCCAATAAACAACAATCCATCCAGAACATTAAAACCCCCTGTCCACACACCACCGAGGTGAAGGTTCTCTGTTTGCATTTGTGCTACTTGTGTAGGGATCGGACAAATCACGTTAACCTCAACTACATATGTGGACCAAAGAGACTTGGGAGCCCGTGATCCAGTCATCTGGTCAACAGTTAACCCTTTAATGTCCTGCTCGACTGATTGGTTCGGCACGTTTTGAGTTGATATTTCTTATTGAAACTAGCCATCAGAGTGTCCGTTCTGTCGGTGATTATAATGTTATGGCTGACAGGTACTGATGCAAAGTTGCAACTGCAGAAACTGCGCTTATTAGGGAATGTCAACAGAATATTAAAAAAATCCTAATCCATTCAGATCAGTAACAGAATGATAGAGGGTAAATCTGAACCACAAAATACATCATGGTACCTTCGGCAAGTCAAACTCCCAGTGTTGAGATTGATGGATCAAGATAACATTGTTTTTAACCAATGTTTTTTTACCCTTTAATTTCCTGCTAAACTGTTTGGTGGAGCTCATTTTGAGTCTCTATTTTTTTGGCATATTAAAGCGTGAGAGGACTTACTAAACAGAATGATGTGATGCATGCAACTGAAAAAAGTTTCATGAGGGGTCAAATATCTAATCTAATTAGAATTGAATGTTATGTAATGTAATGGTTAATTAAGAATGTCTAAAATATTCAATTAATATTCAATTTCTATTCAAAATAATGGTTCCAAATTTTTTTTTAGGTGAGGATATTAAAGGCTCATCTTTTCTTAGACCACTGTGTTGGGCACTGATGACTGCATACAAGGAGAACCTTGTCAAAGTTGCAAAGATCCTTAGACTTGTGCATTCTTCCTGCCTCTGACACATCAACTTTGAGGACACACTGTCCACTTGCTGCCTGATATATATCCCACACTCTGACAGGTGGCATTGAAACGAGATAATCACAGTTATCCACTTTTCCTGTCAGTGGTTATAATGATATGGATGATCGGAGCATATTTTAAAATATAATTCGGCTTACATGTGAATCATTCAGGGTATCATTTAAAAAAAAGTCTGATTCACTTTGCATTTTTCTGTAAAACGTGGTTAGTACAGCAGCATCTGGCACTGTTCTTCCAAATATCTGGTTTGGATCAGGAGTGCCTGCACAGACTCATGTGGCGCCCATGTGCAGCAAACGCTTTCAAGTAGTGTAAACTACCATGTAATTACCACATTGGAAAAAGTATCAAACATAAGCAGGGTGGTCATTTACACATGCAGTGGCCCGTAACAGAACAAACATGTCTGTGGGATTAAATCCAGCACTGAGAACTAATGTGAGATCTTGACCAGAAAATTCACATTTCACTTGATTTTCTTCTACTGTTCTACTTTTATCTTTGCAAAACTTTTGGGATATGTTTGTGTGCTGTGATAGATTCATGACAGACTGTTTTGCAGTTTCTTATTCAATGAAAATGTGATAAAATAATCGTGTTCACGTTTCAAGGATCTGGTAACCGACCTTCACATCACAGAGAAACTTATCTGAATCCGATTCTGTTGGGGCGGAACAAAAAAAAGAGCTGACTCATGAGGTATGATGTACACTATATTAACCCGTTAATATCCTCACCTACAAAAAAAACATGGAAAACTATTTCTGTGCATATTTCATTTGTGTGGGGAAACTGGAAATAAATTGAAATTTAAAAGTCATTTAAAACTCTTAAATTACCATAAAATGACAATAATTTGTTCAAGCAGGTTTTTATACCATTAAAATAAAATTTAGAAAAATCACACGGTCACGATTAAATGTTGTTGTTCATGGAAAACATGAACTTCAATACACAAAAAAAACACACTTTTAACAGGATGATATCAACCTTTTGTTATAGCATGTTTTTAGAAAAATCGATTTGATCCTTAATAGACTTTATTTGGTTGTATTAAGTTACGTAATTCATAAAAGTTAGTCTCCTCACGCTTTAATACGCCAGATTAGTATCCCTACATATTATATAGGACTCTTTAAATAGCCACGGTTAAGTGTCGCCTCACCGCTAGCCCTTTTAAAGTGTGGTGTCCCCCAGGGCTCCATTCTTGGCCCCTTTCTCTTTAATATATACATGATGCTACTGGGTCATATTGTAGAAGATTCAGTCACATTTTTCAAGCAGAAATAGGGACTCATAATGTGCTCAACCAAACGGCTGAGCAGGACAATAAAGGGTTAAATAAAATAAATTGGCTCGACATTCCTTTCAGAGTGTACGTGTTCAATTGTTCCAGTTAGAAGTGACAGAACAACCGTTTGTATTATTGTTTGGTATTTAAAGCTGCGGCCTGGAGCAGAGTACATGTGGGGGAGACAGATGAAGGGGCGTCTTTGAACTGAACCTAATTACTTCCAAATGAGGTAATTGTTGCAACATTGACCTTCACTTTTTAAAATTATGGAAAGCAAACAAACTTCAGAAGCTGAATCTGTTTGAGTGACCATTATTCCCATGAAAAATCGGCTTGTGTGTTTCAGGGGAAAGTGTGCTGACATAACAGGGTAGCAGATATGGAGACGGGGCCAACAGTGGATTAGATAAACGTACCGGGTCGTGAAGGGCAAAACGGAGCAGGAAAAATGTGGGGGGGTTTTGGTTCCCACGGGAGGCATCTACTTTTGACCCAATGGCAGCGAAGGCCCGGTCCAGCAGCAAAACACAAAGTTGGGCTGGAAAAGGCTTGGCATGATGGAGGGGTGTAGGCCAGCATGTCGTTCTGGAGCAGGCCCGAAAAACCTCCAAAGATGTACATGGAGCTGCAGAAGACGAGAGGAGAATGATACAGAGACACAACGAGGACAGAAACCTGCACACACTGCTGTGGAAAACAGTGACACACAGTTACAGCGAGATAGAACCAGCCCGCAAGAAACCGGTGATGCCTGCAGAGATGAAGAAATGTTAAGAACGCAGGGAAACATCTCAAAAATGAAGCTGAACTTTGGGTTTCCTGGAAAAAAATAACTGGCATTTAAAGGTTCACAGCTGACATTTTTGTGCTCAAAGCTGACTTTCTTCTGTAAAAAAAAAAGTCAGCTTGTGTGTAAGGGTCATTTACACACCGACCCTTTAACATTGTGTGTAAATGATGTTAAAGGGTCAGAACATTCCTTCTGAGTTCAGCAAAAACTTTTGCAACAGTTTTAAGTTTGCAGGGAGAGTTTTCAATAATATTTCTGATAATCCGTGTTTTTATTTTCTTTCCTTTTGGCATTTTAACAATCTATAAAAAATGCCATCAGTAAAATGCCCTGCACAGATATGGAAGCCTTAAAGAAGAAAAACACAGATAAAGATTTCATGCTTTTTAATACTTTGTGGGACCTCAGAGAAAAGAGTGTTTTTAAACTGTTTTTCTTATAATGACTTAAATAGAAAATAGCTCTGAAAGTCTGCCGCATTCTTTTTCTTACTTAATAAGTTCCGGTGTGAATGGCTGACATTATTAACCAACAGACTCCAGGAGGCAGATGACATCTGAAAAGTTAATGCTGGTTCTGATACAAATGTGTCTTAGCACACAGAACATCGCAGAGCTGTTTTAGAGGCGAAAGAGAGACCTGCTGGTTTTAATGTTATGGGTGATTATTTTTTGATTGGGACTGGCTTAGGCCAGATCTCGGCTATGCTGCCATGTGCTCTGACTGACAGGCAACCTCCTATGATGCACTGAGCTTTGCCCTCCTCCTGCTCTCCTTCTCTACACTTGCATCGCTCATTAATGCATGTTACTAACTTGACTTCTCGCCTAGGGTCTTTGTTTTTTATCATTTATATATTTATTCTATGCGCCTGACAGCATGTTGACTAACATTCAGTAGTAACAAATTATTTCTTGTGTTATTATTAATACTATTATTATAATTTCTATTAGTATTACTATTAGGAGTATTCATTTTATTATGTTTTTCTTCCATAACATTCTTTCCTGTGCATTTAGTCTCAACGTGTTGATGGTACATTTACAAATCATTCATCGATCTTTCTTCCTGTATTTTAACCTACATGTGTATTTTTTTTTTTTTAATTTCTTAATTTTGGAGTGTATATGTATCTCTCTCTCTATTTCCCCTTCTCTCTCTCTCTAATCCTCCCTCTCTCTCTCTCTCCAAACCAAACAAAAGCAGAAGGCCACAAACCTTGAGTTGAGATCTGCTGGAGGTTTCTGCTCAAAGGCAGATTGTTTTTTTTATTACCAACTGTCACATAGTGCCTACTCATGTGGAAACTGTTGGGTTTGTGAAGATTAAAGTCTAGGGTCTAGGCCTGCTGGTTTTGGGAAATGACTTGAGATATGCATTTTGTGTTGTACAAATAAAACTGAAGCGACACTTAGATATAAAAACCATATCAGGACTCTTATAGAATAATAGGTACTAAACTGAGAGCCTGAGAGAAGTGAGCAAAGGGACGATCAACTAAAAACTGTCAGCTAAAACAAAAGTGTTTCCAAAACCGCCGGACACAGCAAGAGGATATCAAGAAAAAGGCAAATAAGTACCAGTGTAGAATATATTGGAAGAGGAAGGACAGGACTCACCCGTTGCTCACCACGGCAGAGTGTCCAAAGCGGTTAAGGTCCCGGTGAAGACCTGGTCTAGGGAGGAGAGTCCACTCATCACAAGCTGCAAAAAAACATAAACACATTTCTAAATACAACATTTCAACATTGTGTGTGAGATATATTGTGTGTCAAAGGTCATTGCAACATTCTTTCAATCACCGTTTATTCCTTCAGTATAGGTGGTGTAAAAAACAAAGTCCCTGTACAGGAGAATCGCTGACCTAGCATGATTCATGGTCTATTGAATCAATCCTGTAACACATGTTCCTCCGATCTGAACTTTGGTCATAATAATTTAAAATATATGTTTTTTTAAGAAGTGAAGTGAAAAACAAGAGGTATAATACCGTCTAAATAATGTCCATTGACCTTAAACTCCCAAAAATTTAAGTAAAACTTGTGCTAGTGAGTTGGTATGAAGTCACTCGACATTGAAGCAACACTTAAATGGAATGTTGCAAGAAAATAATGGGATTAATGGGATTGACGAGATAAATGATTGCATTCCAAAACCATGAGTCAAAATGTACTGTTAGAACATTTCATTCCTTCCAGCAGACAGCTTCATAAACCATTTGTTTTTGAACCTGGCAGTAGCGTTTAAAATGAAACAAAAATATAGTTTAGATTTCATTTTATTTGGTTTATCATCTATAATATTATTACATTCAGCTTTAAAGTGAGTTAAATGAGATGAAAAATAATTGACGTCATTGTGTTCATTGTCTATACGGTCGATCTTTAATTCAAACGAATCACAAAAATCCGACAAAAAAAGAAAAAAAAACCCACACATACAAACACAAAAACCCACTACACTCTCAACGTAAAACATATATTTTGATTTAAAGAGGCATTTATGCCACAATTATTGCAGTTCCTGTGAAATCCTGCGATTGAAACCTAACTAAATCATTTAAAAATCAGAAATAAACTGTTATTTAAAAATTGTATGGTTCACCTGTATGAGTAGGAACTCTGAAGTGTCGATGAATGACTTCCTGTTTTGCTGGGATATAAATATGAGGGGACACAGCCCAGGCCAACAATAAGTTGTAGAGCTGCACAAATCTGGTAATTTATAAAATAAAATATCGTAACAGCTAAAAATGTCAGTTTAAACAGTCAGATCAATAATAAAAAAGTTTAGAGACTGAAAATGTTAAAAACAATCAGCCTGGAAGAGGACATGTCCACAAACCGACCCTACATACTGTGAGGAGGAGGGCAGGACTGGCAAAAGATTCTCCAGGGATTACAGATAGCGAATTGCAGAGATCTTCTGAATCTAGGGTGAGAATGTCTCCCTAACAACCATCAGATGGCACCTCCAGTAATAACAAGCTGTTTGGGAGGGTAACAAGAAAAAAAGCCTCTGTTGCATCCACACACCAGCTAAAGCAACTACAGTCTGGGACTTTCATTGGAACAAGGTCATAGGTCAGATGAGACCAAAGTAGAGCCCCTTTGGCAAGAAACGTCTATGATAGGTATGGGATTGCCAGAAAGAAAACTGTACAGAAAAGCCCCTCCTACCCGCTTTGAAGTCTGGTGGTGGATCTCTGATGCTGTGGGGCTGAAGGCCCAGAAAATCATGTTACAAGGCATCCAAGGATCCGATTTTTGTGAATAATTTGAATTGAAGGTCATGGGTGTTGACACTACTACTATTGTTTTTTAAGGGTTGCCAATAATTCTAGAGGGCTCTGTATAATCAGAGAAGAGCGTTAGGTACATGGTCGTAACCTTTTGACCTCTAGTTATGGTGGTATGGAGATGATGGGAAGATAATGACTTCATAAAAGACTTCATACCACCCGATACAATCATGTAGTATATTCCTCTTTCTTCAGTTATGTTTGAATCTATCATCTCTGTCTGTTTTACCATTTGATTTACAACTCTCTGATGCGTTAACGACTCCAGTTTGCTCCCGATATATTAATATGGAAATGTCTCCGTGTGAGTTTGTGGTCTGTTAGTGTAAATGTGCCATTTAGCCAGATGAGCCTTACCCTGAACGTAAATGGAGAGCAGTCAGATACCGGTATTCGCCGCCGCCAGGTTGCTAACGACATTGTTAAGAGGCTTGTTAATTTGTAGCGCTTTTTTAAAGAGGCTGGGATAAAGTGGAGGACGTGTGGAGAGGATAGTAGAGGAGCGGGGTTGTTGTAATCAGCGCCAAGGGCAACGGGTTCGTCATCCTCGTCGGGGGTTAAGGGTCGGTTACATCGATGGGTGGACCAGAGAGACCGAGCCAGTAAGTGGCGTTTAGTAATATTACATCAGGTGGGAACCGTGAACGCGTGCATCTGTTCCCTCAGTACAGCCTTACAGGTTATATTTCACAAGGATACTTGCCTGACCGGATTATTAGCCTGAAGATGAATTACGACTGTCTTTATTATTGTGTTGTGAAAAAAGACAATGTTAATTAAGTGGTAGGGAGCAGAATTCAGAAATTCTTCAAAACACACACACAGGAATGCACTGACAATTGTACCACCGTCAGTATTTCTGTCGGTACTGGTGTAATTGTACTTGTAATCTTGTACTCTTTGCTTGTGAGACTCTTACCTCTAGGAGGACTTCCAAGAAGCACTAAGAGTTCCTGGTGAATAATGTATACTATATTTCTTACAGGAAACGTTTGTGAAATTGCGCCTCTGCATCCGTTTGATGGTGTATTCAGTTCCTCAAAGAACCTGTGAGCGCTGTCGTTGCTATGGATGATATCATGTTTCATGAAACTGGGATTGTTTCTTTTGTTTTTTGGGCAGTGAATTCATGATGGAGAGAAGGACTGCACTTTCGTTCCCGGGGGCAAGGGGCATATCCCCAAAAAGACCCATTATGCAAGCAATCCCCCTGATCCTTAAACAGAATGTGAAGTTATATCTTAAATTGGATGACTTAATTACAGATAAGCCTTCCCCTAGTATTGGAAGTATTGGAATACATACTTAAACTGAATAAAAACAAATCCTAGACATTTTCTGTAAATAGACCACAGGTGTGAGATAAAAGGTAATTTGAGGTATGTAGTTCTAATCAAATGAAAGATTTAAAGTTAAATTGTATTTAGTTTTAACTTATCTCTTAACTTATCTTTGAAATGCTCTTATCCAAAAATGTTAGGATTCCACAATCCTGTCACATTTAAACAAATATCTTTCTTTTAAGCCATTTTTGTCCTCACAAAGAAAACAATTATAATCGCTCCTTTGCATGTCCTTGATCCTTGGTCCCTTACTCTTCAGCTTATACATGCCAAAAAAAAACACACACACCACACCGACACATACATACACACAAACAAAGAAACACACACCACACCCACACACAAAAAAACACACCACCTACACGCAAACAAATATACAAAGACACACACACACACAAACATACAGACACACACACACACACATACACATCTATACAAAGATTAACACACACACACAAACATACACACAAACACACACACACAGCCATACAAACACCCACACACACACAAACATACAAAGACACACACACATCCATACAAACACCCACAAACATACAAAGACACACACACACACACACACACACATCTATACAAACTCACACACATCCATACAAACACCCACACACACAAACAGACACAGGGATGGACATATCTACACAGATTTTAATTTCCTCACAGGATATGAGAAAGTCTGGTTAATAATGCATGGTGGGAAAGTCTGGTGTGAGGCAGGCCAGCTGATTGACAGCTTGATCTGATCTGCACTAATGGAGGACTTGATGAAGATTGGAGAGAAGAGGAGGAGGAAGAAGGAACAGCAGCCATTTTCTGTTCCTCTAATATATCACTGCTTCCAACATCTTACAAATAAACTCCAAAAAGCCCTTTCAGTGAGTTGAGTGTTTATTTGTGTGTCGCAGACGGTGTGTGGGTGTCGTGTCTTGGACTTGGAGAGGACGGCGTTTTTAATCAGTTAATCAGAGTTCATTTTGCCCCCAAATCTAATTAGAAGAGTGAGGGTGGCAGGGTTGAGGGGAGGGAGAGCTGGAGGGGGAGAGGGTGAATTAAATCCAAATGAAATGTGCCTCCTGTGTCGCCCTGAATCTAATGTGTGGCAGCAGAAGAGCAGGAGCGGCTAATAACAACGTGTCGCCCCTCCAAGGTTAGCACGGAAAAACAAAAACAAATTAGTGCTGGAAAGCGCTTCACTCACGGCGAGAGAGCGGCGGCAGGGACAGACGAAGATGAAACAAAGGATGGAGAGAAGTCACTTCCACAGGCGGAACTATGTGGAGGACAGGAGGTGGAGTATGATCCTCAGCAATGTTTGATTTATACCGTAAATTCCATTTTCATTTTCAAATTTTAAAGTTTCCCCATAAAATGTACGGCAACACAATTATTACAAGTGACCAATCATAATGAGTCACAATAAAAATCCTAATAAGAACCACATGACTCAGACTTTCTAGAACATGTTTGTAAAAAATGGAAACAAAGTGCACCTGTCTTTTTAAAAAATGTTTTTCTCTTTTTTTTTTCCACATCTGTCTGCACAAATATTATGGTTTGTGCCAAGATTGATAAAAAAAACATTTCAACAATTTTTTTTATTGTTAGGCACCGTGGGGCGGTGGGGGTGTTGTCCCACTTTCAAACTTGTTTGTTGCCCATAGGACTAACTCCAAAGAACTAATGAAGCAGATCAGCAATACTTAAAGAATGAACCCAAACAAAGAGGCTCTAGCTAAAAACTCTAAAGTCCATGGGAGCTCCATCATAGGTGAGCGAGAGCAAAACTGCAAATCACTTAAGTCGAAATGTGTCTACAAATGTAAAGGTAAGCAGACAGAGGGAACCAATTATGTAATGCACACCTTCAAGGTCTCGACAAAGCATGTGTGAAATTTCATTGAATTCTGCTCAGCGTTTTTCTTCCAGGAGATGTGGATGGAATAGTCCCTGTCGTCCACAGACACGGCTCTTCATGCCCTCTTTGGCGGAGGCGGAATAATCCGCAGAAATGGGGTTGATATGAAATACATTTACTGATTAAAGCATTAAAAGTAAATTTTCTTCGGTTTCGGAAAAGCACACATCCGCAGATGTTGGAAGAAACGAGGCCGGCCCTCTTCATTAATGACCTCCTACGTTTCCTCTAATCAGACTGGAATCTATTTGGGGCACTGCTGATATAAACCCTGCCTACACATCTGCTGCTAACATTGTTCCAGGGTTCAGGAACATAGTTGCCAAGTCCTCATATTATAAGCGACTTTGCTGTTGTTTTTCTGTAAAGTGGCGTACAAATATTGGTAGACGCGGGTTAAGGCGTTTTTGGGCTTGTTCCCGGTTCCATGAGTTGTCAAGCAGATATTTTCGACGTTATTTAAGCGCAGGGTGTTTTGTCCGCTTGCTGGATCTGTCCACAACCCCGTTCCCCCAGCCCCAGATGGCAGCAGAGTTATTCCCCACCCGCATCCTGCTTCCGATTGGCTCTGAGCCTGACGGCTCTGAGCACTAGCCAATCAGAGGCAGAGTAGGTCGGTCTGTTTTTTTTCCTGCTGGAGTACACTTACGGCCGAAGAGTTGATTAGTCGTTTCTTTTCACCTTTTAAAAACAGGGTATATAAGCATATATAAATGTAAACAGATTTTTCCATTTAATTGCTGTGCTTTTAAAAAGTACTTTTAACTGGATGTTTGTTTCCACCTAAATAATTCAGTTTACTTAAAAAAAACATATATAATATTCTTTATGGACCTGCATTAAAATCATTTGTTGGATGCGTGCTCGGGAAAATGCCTCCTGTTTATTGGGTGACATTGGCGAAGCTTTACTTATATTCTCCGCATTAATGCGCGAGTATAAGAATAAGAAAGCTGCGACTCCTGCCACCTCCCTTCATCTGCATTCTGCGTTCTTCCTTTTCCTGCTCCTCTGCAGTGAGTCAGAGAGGTGGCTGGTGAACAATAAAGCGCTGCAGATCTGCGGATACGAGCAGTAATGAATAAATGATGATATTTATAAAGACAATGCTGCGTTTGCGCAGAGTTGAGGGACACGTAAATATACTAGGAATGTTGATGGGGCACAAAAAGTGAAGCAGGCGACACTTCATCGACTCCATCTTCTCCCAAAAGGGGTTCAATCTGTAAACACTTGCTTTATTGCGTATTACCTTTAATTTTGCCTCTTATTGACAATCTTATTATCTGCTCCATCCTGCCGGGCTTTATTGCCTTTAGGTAATTTATCCGCCAGCGTCATCAGTGCTTTCATTTCTCTCCCTAAATCCCTCCTTCAATTATTCTTTATTTCTCTCCGGTTCTCTATAGATCCCTCTTCCTCCGCAGCCTCACACTCTCTGGTTTATCTCACAATATCCTCTGTTGCATTCCCATCCTTTATTATATCATTTAGAGCAAAGGAGGACGAGGAGATGGCAGGCTGAGAGGAAGGAGTGGATCATTTGGACCAGAAATGGGCTCCATGAAACCAGAAAATGTCCTCTCAGACTTTTTGATGTAAAATTAGGCCTCTAGTATAATTTCAAAAATTGCAGATTGAAGATGTTTAAATTAAATTAAATAAAGGAGGGTGATTGATATAAGGAGTATGAACTGGAATGCATGTAAGTAATGTGTAAGGACACTGATCAGCCATTACATTATAACCACTTTGTGCAAAAAAAATAAATAAATTAAATTAAAATAAAACAATAAAAAAAAATAATAATGAACGTCTGCAAAATCAATACGATATAACAAGAAAAAAATGGGCAAATGTCGGAGCATTTTTGAGAAAAAGGCATATTGCGAAGGCTATTCCGAAACTGCATGTCTTGCCAAATGTTCCCGGTCTGCACTGTCGGTACCCTCTGAAGTGGTCTAAGGAGGGCCGACTGGAGAAAGAGCAACAGGTTGTTCAAGGCTCATTAATGCCCACGGGGAGCAAAGACTTAGCTGTGCTGTCCAATCCCAGGGAAGAGCTAGTACAGCACAGTTCCCTGAACAAGTAAATGGTGGTTCGGACTTTTTAAATGTGTCAGAACACGCATTTCACTGCAGAACTGTTTTGGCAGCTAAAGAAAACGGGACCACACAGTCTGAGGCAGGTGGTTTTAATGTTATGGCAGATGACTGTTTGTTGAAGCAGCAGTAACAATGACAGAAAGGTGAATGTCAGGAGTTGCACTGATGGTTGGATATGTTGGATAATTCTTGCATAAGTCAGTCATGATTTATGACTTCCACCACATACAGTAGGATACGGTTAATTCTTTGACTTCATCACAAAAACACACCGACGAGGCAGCAGCACGTGTTCCCTACCTCCCTTGCCCTTTTGTGAAGAAATCAGCCATATTTTGTTCAGTTGTTTTTCTCCCCTTCCGACTCCACTATAAAGTATCCCTGCATATTGTGTATATATATAAATATATCTATCTTTCATTTGTCTGCATTATTTTTTTTTTCTGTTCCCTGTTGTTTCTTTTCTTCCTGTGGCTCCTGTGAAGTGTTGAAGTAATGCCTCCTTTCCTCTCCAAAAGCTCCCCTCATTCCTCCGTTCCTTTGTTCCTGTGGAGCAGTGGAAACATCCTGCCATCTGCTCTATGGTGCGACTGGGAGCCTGGAATGGGATCCTTAATCATCCATCTATCTACCTATACTGCAGAGTCGCTAGCCAAACGTACTCCTATCTCCTTCTTCACACACTCTTGGGCTAATCAACATTTTTTTTTGTGGTTTTCTGGTTGGCTCTGTTGCTGTAAAGTTTGCTCATTTCTTTTTTTTTTATTTTACACCCTTGTAGGTCACATGGCCAGTAAAACTGTATTTAATTGTGGACCTATATTAGATATTTGGATTCTTACATCAGAAAATCATTCAATCAATCATGTTTTATTCAACTGAAACAAAATGTGGTGCAATTTCAGAGACAGGAGTCACCAGATGTCAAACAACGACATCATTAATACATTTTTAACATTTAGCAGCATGGTAAGCCTTCATTCTGTATATCCCCATTTTCAAAAATAATATATATTCGGTATATCCCCGAAAAGCTAACAATCCCCTGCGTCATACTACCAATCCCCTGATTGAATAAATGTGAGGCAATGTATTAAAAAACTATTTTTTGTATAAAAAAAAAAAAAAACTCCCATTACTGAGCAAGATATGAAATATTAGGTTAAAAAACAATATAAACAAGATAAATATCCTTGAGTCCGTTCATATGTACATATGTATGTGTACTTTACATACATATGTACCATATGTATGTAAAGTACATTATAAATGAAATGTATTATTATTATCATTAATACCAAATTCGGACTGAATCGGACTAATAGTTAGGAAGACGTACCCCAAAAAATATTTTTCGTTATAAAAAAGCTCCCCTAGTGAGTAAAATATGAACTTTAAGAGTAAAATGTGATTTATAAAAGATAGATATCCTCAAATCGATTCATATTCACCCAATTTGGACTAAATAAGACCAACATTCGAGAAATTATGGCCCGAAAAATTTTGGGGGTAAAGCTACCCCTAGTGTCGGAAATATACAACCAACCTTTCCCAAAATTTCTTTACAAATCTTCCTCTTTGCAAAGTCTATGTTGGTATGAAGTTTGAAAAATGATCCATGAAATAGTTCTTGAGTTATCGCTTTAATACGAAGGATCTGCAGTAACAAAAAGATATATATATATATATATATATATATATATATATATATGTATATATATATATATATATATGTATATATTGTATTGTATCCTAAAATAAAGAAGAGAAGATACTAAGTAATATTTGCACATGGGAGAGATTAAAATTTTCAGAAAAAAAGGAAAATGTATATAGATAGATATACATTGATGTACTTAAACAGAATAAAAAATATACTCTATAATAAATATTATGAAGCATGCTAGACTATCCCTTAAAAAGTTAGAGAGTTATTGTGTTGACATGAAGGATGAGGATTCCATTCTCGATCCTCTCGGGGTTATAATAAAGGAAAAGTGACGCACAGTGCCAACTCGTCATCATCATCATCATCATTTTCATCGGAGAGCACATCTCCCAGCAGAGGTAGAAGGTCCATCCGCAGTTCAACAAACGATGGCCAGCTTTGACAGCGGACAAAGAACGGCTCTCATCTAAAAGATGACAGCTGAAGACGAAGAGGAGGGCTTTCCAAATTTGATGGAGTTTATGGAGTCTGAGTTCAAGGTGTTGTCTTGAGAAACTTTTAAGACCTGAGAACTTGTTTCTACTTTGTGATACACCTGAACTGCAAAGTCGTCCAGCTGCCCAGAACAAAGCGTGATAAATATGTCAAATATGATGAATAATTCTAAGTACAATGAAAACTTGAAAACAGGAACATCCTCCTGAAGATGTCCCTGATGTTAAGGTCTTAAAAAAAGACAGAGGTTTTGATTCATTCATTCTTGTTTCAGTCTATACATCTGTGCTCTCTTTGTCCGTTTCTGCTGATTTCGGCCTGGATGCTCTCGTGAAAAAGATTTTTAATCTAAATGAGACGCCGCTGGTTCAATATAGGTTTGAAAAAGAATGCAATGATTGAGGATATAAACAACAATATCCAATCAAGCATCCAACATAATTGAATTAATCAATCTGAGCTTTTACTTTGCACTTTACCTTGACTTTATTAAGACTTTAAGGATGTCACAAACAATGGCGGCCAATAGGCTGAACTGACAGTGAAGGAAGTGTGTGGCATGACTTTCTCTCCAACAACAAAATCCTCCTGGTTGTAAGAATGTGATCATCATGCCTGTCCTTACTTGTGCATACGGCAGATTTAGAAAGTATTCAGAAGCTATAACTTTTTTTTTTTACATTTTACTAGATTGTAGCCTTATGCTTAAATCATTTAAATCCTTTTTCTTCCCCCTCGTCAATCTACACTGCACACCCCATAATAACAAAATGAAAACAGAATTTAAAAAATAATAGAATTCTGTTACCATTAAAAAAATATATATTAAAAAAAATATTATAAAACGTATGTATTATATATTTTTAAAACAACGGAAAAATCACATTGACAGAAGTTTTCATAAATCTGGAAACCAAGAATGGCCGAAGTGGCAGATACTTTTTTTTTTATCGTTTTCTCTAACAAGTGACAACTTTTATTTGAGATTACAAGTTAATTATCTCGCTATCGCAAGAAAATGAGCTATGAAAGTATTTTTGTGGTTGCCATGGGGATACCTAAGGCACGACCGCACGACACAGAAGTGACGCAAAAATACGAAAGAAACAGTGTGTGAAAACAACGAAAGAATATAATAATGACTTCAACGAACATTCACTCTGTATTATATTTGTAATCATGGTGTATTATTCTTTTATCCAACAATGTAATATTGCTCATATCCATTTCCAGTGTTGCCACGGCAATGTGTAAACAACAGTCAAAGAGCAGCGAAAAAAGCATTTCAGCTCTTGTTAAACCTTTACTGAGGTAGAATCTGATGCAATTATCAATAATGGAATGAAAACTCCTAGAGTCAATATTCAGTTGTTGTTTTAAACAATGTTGATTAAGGTTTTATTCAGAGTCACGTGACCGCACGACCTGGAAGTTACTTTTGTCTTTAATTAGTTGCCGCAGCTGTAAGACACCTGATCTCAGATGAATATTCAGAAAATAACCGTAAGCAACCTGAAGTTTATTCATAGAAAGTACATTTTATTCAGCGCTGTTACATTTGGCGCAGATGGATAGCAAATCTAGCTTAAATGTGCTTAAAAGGGGATTTAGACCCCAGAGAGGGATTATGGCTACAAAATACCACCTATGTCCACCAACGGGTGCTACATAAACACGCTACAACCTTAAATCAATGTTTTTATTTAAGATCTAGCATTGCGCACAGTAAAAAAAAAAAATGTAATAACCAGACAGAAGCCTTATGAAGGGCCTGTTGAGAAAAAGAGTTTGGGAAACCTCGAAGGCATCTAAAACTGGACTCACTCTTAAGAACACTTAAAAATAAGCGTTAATAATGCGGCATAATATGTGTTACACACCACGTTTCACCTTCTCAACTTTGCGCATGTGTGTGTGTGATTATTTAAGACTTGTTCTCACCTATATCGTACGCCATGAAGTCAGCAGAAAAGCACTTAGCTCCATTGCTTAGCGACGTGTCATTGTGAGTGTTTCCCCCGAAAACCAGCAGCGTGCCGCTCAGCAGCACCGCCGAGTGGAGATAGCGCGCCAATCCACTCTCCCCGAGGATTAACCTGCACGCACAAAAACACACACAGATAGAGTTAGAGAGAGACACGCAGAGGGAAAAGAGTGCAACTCAGAGAAACTGGGACATAGAAGAAGAGTGTTAATGTGTCACTTCGAGTGTGTGTGAGTGTGTGTGACCATGGTGCCACGTTACTGATGGCATCTGTCAGGTTGCATGATCTGGCCTGTCGTGACTGTCCTTCATACCAACTGTTCTTTCATGGCACAATCCCACACACACGCACACACACACACACACACACACACACACACACACGCACACACACACACACACACATGACGACATACTTTCAATACGGAGATTGTAGGAGGTCTGAGTCTGCAGTGTGTAACCTCTTTGAGGTCAAAGGTGACATTTTGGAGGACAACTGTGTTGGCGTCTTCAATTACTGCAGCAACGCAAACTTTCACCCAGAGACACTTAAAGACAGACACTGAGGAACTGAAAAGGAAAGACTGACAGAAGAAGAAAACCGTTTATTGAAATAATAATAGTTATTAAAAGGGGCTTGAGTGCAGTCAAATCTCTATTTACAGAATCTTTATTTTACATTAGTGTTCCATTTTCACTGCCCCGGCGTAAGGCAGTGAAAATGAAAGCGCCACTAGGTGGCGCTTTCATTTTCACTGACATCCTTATAACAAGGAAAAGATGTCATTTTCTTATAACAAGCAAAAGGATGTCATTTTCACTGACATCCTTTCTGTTGCCTCTCATTTTCATGAGAGGCAACAGAAAGACAACTGTTGCCTCTCATATCATAACTTGACAAACCCATCAGAATGAATCAAGTTAATGGGTAAACATTGAAATGCTGATTTTAAATATACAGAAAAGAGAGGAAAAAGAAAAATAACTTACTTCAATCAAATTTCAAAATAGTTCACCACTATTTAAGGCAAATACAATTAATAGGATTTGATGAAGACATCAACATTTTTCTGGATTAATTGTTGTATCTGTTGTATAATCTTTTCCTTGTTATATGTGACACAACAATGCAAGCAATACAATCTAATACAATCTATTATACAAAAAATATATATATATATATTTATAAATGAAGTGCTTTTATTTTGATAGCTGTTATTCTGTTTTATGAGATTTTGTTTTATTGTGGGCGTTACATTAAGAAATCATGAACACCGTCTCTCCCTAATAGACTTGTCAGGAGCGTTGTGTTGATGGACAGGAGATGATCCCTACATTTGAGCCGGAGCTGAGTGGAATAGTTCGACTGCCGAGAAATGTTTCTGTCTGAGGAACCAAAAAAAAAAATCCCAGCACCCAAGTGAAAACTGATTCCGATGACGAATTCCATCTGGGAAGTGAGAGCCATGCAGAGACGGCAGACTGCGGGGGTACGTGTGTGTGTGTGTGTGTGTGTGTGTGTGTGTGCGTCTTTGTTGGTGTGTGCCTGTGTGTGAGAGTGAACATGTTAAAGTTAAAAGAAGTGATTGATGGAGCGGAGTCTCCTCTTTCACCCATCCATCTGCCCGGTGTCAGCCCAGGTCAGACCTCCTGTCAGATCCTTCTATTCCCACCCTTCTCCACTCTTTCTGACTCGAGCGCAAAATAGTTCACGTGCATTTCCAAAAACAAAATCCCCGTTCTGAATGTCGTGCTGTAACCAATCAGCCATAACATTAAAACCATCTGAAAAATGTACGGTGTAGTTTCCCCGTTTGCCTTCAGAGGCCACTGAAGGTGCATGTCAAAGAGATTTACACCTGAATGGTAAGACCCGATATTTCCCAGAAGAATATTGCGCAAAACAACCCTCTGCCTTTCTTCCCATAATGCATTCTGGTGCCACATTAAAGTTTTGTCTGCGGTTTTCTTGATTCTTGTCCTTTGTGATTAGGTGGTTTCCTCATTCACTTCCTAGTTCCACATAGATTTTTCACCTGCCTCACCTGTGTCTCCCTTTCTGATTTTTCACCCGTGTCTCCATCTGTGGTTTTTCACCTATGTCTCCCTCTGTGATTTTTCACCTGTGTGTCACTCTGTGATTTTTCACCCATGTCTCCCTCTATGATTTGTTTTACCTGTGTCTCCCTCTATGATTTTTTTCACCTGTGTCTCCCTCTGTGATTTTTCACCTGTGTCTCCCTCTGTGATTTTTCACCTGTGTCCCACTCTGTGATTTTTCCCCAGCTGTTAGCGTCGCTCTCTCCTCCTTTGTCAGTGCTTCCCGCCTGTGATAACTCCCCTGTTTTCACCTGGGCAAACAGGGAAGTTTTCCCGCATCATGTCCTGTTTTTGGTCCGTTGTGGTTTATTATTTTCTTTTCATTGGTTTGGATGTTCTTCTTATATTGTCTTTGTTTTCAATTCAGCAAGTCTTGCCTCTAACTTAAATCGGATAAAGTAGATGCATAGATCCAGAGTTTTTTCCTCACTCTGCTTATTACTTCATATGCTGTGGTCGTCACTTGGGTGCTTTGTTGTTGTTGTTTTTTTGCAACTGTTTAATTATTAGTTTTTCATTATTCAAGAGGTAGAGTGGAGAACTGAGAACATAGAACAACAACCTGGGGGTAAGAGGGTTGCCTATAAGTGTAAGTGTAATATAAATAAGTGTCCTCGCATATGTTTTACGGTGGCATCTTTGCGATGAGTTCAGGAACATCTTACTCAGGTGCAGTGGAACGAGGTATATCCTATTTATGAATCTATAATCCTGTTCAATTATTTTGTTAGCAGACAAAGAGGTGAAGACATTCTGACACCACCTCTCCTCGCTACGATTCCATCCCAGATCCAACTCTGATTTTCTAGCAGGGCTTTATAAATCAAAGTATAAATCCTTTATACATCCTCAACACCTTGGAGTTTCTCAGTATTTCTTCCATGTTTGAAGTTTGTCCAGATCTTTTCCAGGTTGGTAATTAGTTGGCAAATTCGTAGATATTTAAAAAATAAAACTCTTTTGGGATATTAAACTCTGATCTTAGGTCATTGAAGGATTTTACAGTTCTTCCTTTGAAGAGAACTTGGGATTTATATTTGCCATGTTGTTTTCTAATTGGTTTATGGGTCCTGTGTTTGGAGCTGAACCGTCACACCTCTCCGACCCTGGCATGAGAAACTCTTCCGAGAATGGATGCACTGTGCAATTTTATTTTTGGCGAGTTGGAGTGTTTTTGTAGGGCAACAGCACCTTTTGACGCCTAGAATATAAGCGTCTTCCGCTCTGTGCTCTCACCATGTTTTTGTGTGGACGTGGTATCGGAACAGGTGGTCCACCAGGCCATACTTGTTGTTGCTAAGTGCCTTGTATCCCCCGTGGATGAAAACGCAGCCGCTGGCCTCGTCGTACACGCTGCTGTGGCCGTAACCTCCCTGCACCACGGCGCCGCCGGCGGACACGACCTGCCATGAATTAGTCTCTGAGACACGGAGAGAGGAGAGAGAGAGCTCTGGTTAATGCAGCACGCTGACGCAGAAAGTTCGGTGATCACTTTTAAAAAGTTTGATGCTTTGGCAAGTTTTGCCTTTTTCCCTTTCATGACATAGAAAAAAAAAGCAAAGCGATTTTAATGGAGGTGAGATAGAGCGAGTTTGGAGAGAAGAAAGGAGACACGGAGAGCGAGCCAAACACTAGCAGAGGCCAGAGGATATTAGAGTTTATTGAATTTAAAAGCACCCCTTTATTAGGCGGGCGTGATGCATACAGATTAATTCAGGTGCATTGAAGATCTTATTAAAAACAGGCAGGCATTACATCATCCGAGCAGGCCCTGAAAAAACACAATGCAATAAACAAAAGCCTCAGAAGGAGGAGGAACTTCCAAAGCCTGGGAGGACGTGCCGTCATGTGGAACAGTAAACCCCAGAGAGAACGAGGAGTTCTGAGAAGAAAACGCAGATACTGAGACGAAACAAAGTTAAAAAAACACTCAGAGTGGAAATATCTCCATATACGCCTCTAAATGCCTCTTTTAATTCAAATATAAGCTACACCAAGGCTCTGAATCTAAATACACCTGCTGGATGATGATGCAAATACATGAGAATGTTTCAAACTCAACAAGCCAACAAATCAAGTCCACCACTAGATCTGCCAGAATTTCTTTCAGCCGTATAAAGACAGAACTGAGGTCGTAGTTTTTGGAGCCGAAGAGGAAAGATTAAAGGTTAGTGCTCATCATCAATCTGTAATGTTAAAAAAGCGCAGACCAAGCCAGAAAGTTTGGTGTAATCATGGACCCTGACCTGAGTTTTAACAGCCGTATTAGGACCGTTACAGAGACCACTTACTTTCACGTGAATAATATGGCAAGAATTAGAGGGGCGATGACTTAGGATTCGGTAAAACAAGTCTATGGATTTATCCTCGGCCGACTTGACTACTCTGGAAAATGGTCTTCCTTAGAAATGGATCAGAACGCTGCAGCTGATTCAGAACGCTGCTCCTAGAGTCCTCACTTAGACCAATGAAGTGGATCCTATCGGTCCAGTTCTGAGGTTTTTACACTGACATCCTGGCTCTCAGGGAATTTATTTAATAATCCTGCCGCTGGTTTACAAAGTACTAAACGGTTTAGGAACAAAATAAATCTCTGATCTTCTGCTATGTTATGTACCATCCAGCACTTTAATGCAGTCTGGTTCGGGTCTGCTCAGTGTCCCCAGAGTCAGAACTAAACAAGGAGAAGCGGTGTTCAGTTTTTATGCATAAAAATATTTGGAACAAGCTTCCAGAAAACTGCAGCACCGCTCCAGCTCTCAGTTCTTTCAGAATAACACATTAAACTTTCCTTTGCTGCTGCCTTTTCTTCAATTTTAAAACGATTATTTCTGACTTTCCTATAAAGTACTGTCAAGGAAAACACTAAATCAGTTCCATGTTGGAAAGGGCTTTGACAGTTGATTTTTCTTCCTTACTATTCTATAATTATTACTTTTTTTTAGCTTGTTTTTACATTTTTAATTTTTTTTCAATATTTTATATTTAACTGTTTTTCTGTTGCAATATTCTTGATTGTTTTTGTAAAGAATTTTCGAATGACCTGTTGCTTAAATGTGCTTTATAAATAAAGCTGTCTTTGCTTCAACAGCAGGATTTGTACCTGCCTCTCCGGGTGGTCATTCAATCCTTTCACCTCCTGTTTTACAATACGCCTCTCCTTCCCTCGCTTCATTTCCAGGTAGCACCGACTCTTAGTCGCTCCCTGTGAAGCCTAATGACACTCACTGTAGGCTCGCACAGAGACAGAGGAGAGAGGGAAGAGAGAGAGAGAGAGAGAGAGTGGTGGGTGAAGTTGAAAGTGATGGACGGATGAGCGGTGAGAATGAGCGGAGGCGGGAAAAGATCAGATGATGATGGCAAGCGATGGGAAGTGTGGAGAGAGGGTCAGAAACAGAGGCCTGGCAGATGAAAGGAGCAAGACGAGGAGAGGAAAGCAAAGATGGGATGAAAAAGAGAATGAGAGGAAAAGGAAGAAGAATGAGGGAATGTAGTCATCATTGTCTATACTGTCCCCAGCATAGGTGCCATCTCTTCTTAATGAATGCTCTGCTGTTCATGTGTTTGTGTGTGAGTGTGTGTGTGTGTGTGTGTGTTTCTTTTCGGGCACATTATTGCATTTCAGTCTACATCATGTGTTCCACGTAAGGTGTGTGTATTTTAACAATAACAATAATACTATCTCACAACGTATTAATAGAGCACTTGGCACAAAACAGTATGGTGCTCAATGAAAAACAGCAAAATTTATAAACAAAACAAAAACGAGTCAGATATTTAAAGATGTCGTGTGTCTCTATAGCCTCAAAACTGTCTAATTCTCCCTTCAGCCGCTGGTTTATAACACTATAAGACAGCGCCATCTAGAGGTTAAACAGAGAATCACAAAACAACTGCAAAACGGCCAGAAGTATGTGGACAGCCAACTGCGTCACCCCTCTGAGGGGTAGATATCTGGTGTTGTGTTTTTCTCCTACATTTCCAAACTTGACTTTAGACACAGATTCAGAATGAATCCCAAAGGTGCTAAACATTTAATTCTATTGAATGAATGTAATGTAAAAGATCCAGCTTTAATCAGAGCATGCTGTGATTAAAGCTGGATCTGGTGAAATTGAAATAAGCCGACATGGAAAATCTGCTTAAATATTTTAGTGTCAAGTCTTAACTTATAGGTATTCAACATTGGAATTAAAAGACTGAGAATGTGTACTTTTACCACAAAGAAAATGGGGATGTCAATGAGACGCTCAGTTGAAAGTTAACTGTTTACTTCTGTTTTGCATTTGTATCCAAATAACTTCATTCACAATGCAGCTTCCCTTTCCCAAACAGAAACATATCTCCTCCTCTCAGACAGTTTCAATAATATTCCATAAATGTAAAAAAAAAGCTTGTGTTTAACTTCAAGGTGAGTGTTAAGATGTTAAAATTCAAATCAAATCTCGTCGTCATTTGGACTTGTTGTCTACGTCAGCACGTAAAGAATTATGTGGGGTCTGAAACTGAATAACTGTATTACTGATGTTATTATTGTTCTTTATCAATAAACGTAGACGTGTGGATATGATGAGCTGTTTTGGCTGCAAAAAGAGGACCTACACAATATTAGGTAGGTGGTTTTAATGTTATGGCTGATTGTTGTACATGCACATGTACTCTATACATGTTTGACTGAAGAACAAGGACTTTGATGAAGCGATTCATTAGTCTGACAAAATCTGCCCTATCCATCGTCAGAATGAGGGAAAAAAAAAAAACGTAGCATGTAAAAAAAAAAAAATAGAAATTACCACACAGTGAGTCTGAATTAAAATCCTGAGACCAGTGTGAAGATTGATCATAGTCTCTGGAAAATGTCAACAGTTTAAAGATTCCCCGGTGTTTGACCACCATTCAATAAAAAGCAATTAAACCATCGCCACAGGAAAGCCCGATCGATGAGAGTCGAGTCAGCAGGTGCACTTACTGATGCTGTACTCCTGAACTTTGTTGGTGTAGCTGTAGATGGGCGAGTAGCCAAAAAAGATCAGCATCACCGGCTCGCCGTCAGCCAGCTCCACCACGTGAGCCGTGTGCCCCTCCAGGGCGAATGGAGGCGGCGTGGAAGGTTTCCGGTAAGACCAGGTGCGTCCGGGGATGTTGAACACCCACAACTCGTCGGTCACATTGCCGGATTTCACCTCCAGCTTCCCGCCGAACATGAAGATGTCATCCTTCATGAGAGGAAAGACGGAAGGATGAGAAAAAATATTTCATATTGGACTTTGAATGTTGGGATGTATTTAGTTTTGGTGTATCATCTGAGCTTTTTCGCTACCCACAGTGTATCATAGTTCACAAGACCTGCGAGGAGCTTCCTAAAAAGGGTCGTTGATATCAGCAGCTTCCCACAGTGAGTAAAAATATGAACTATTAGAGTAGAATATGTTATAGTGAAGATAGTCAAGTTGATTCATATGCACCAAATCTGGACTAGATCGACCAACGGCTAAGAAGTTATGTCTAAGAAACATTGTGTTTCATAAAAAAGCCCCCCCTCAGTGAGTAAATTGTGAACTATGAGAGTAAAATATGAAATATGGAAGATGGACCTCTTTGAATTGATCCACATGCACCAAATAAGGACTTAATTGGACTAATAATTGAGAAATTAGGGGCCGAAAAACTTTTGGAGATAAAGCTCCTCCTAGTGTTGAAGATATACAACTGATCAATCCCAAAATCAACCCACTTCTTCCTCCTACTATGGTCCATTGGGGTATAAAATCTGATAATGATCAATTAGATGGTTTTGGAGTTATCACGTAGGATCCGTGGTGGTCGTGGCAGGGGCGATGGAGAATCCATAAGTTTGTCCTCCTAAATCAATAATGTTCTTTTCACGTCCACTATCCTGTAAGGACACGATTCACATTAATAGTTCATAGGAAATACAGGAGGCTGGTCCTCATCTGGTTTTGATCCGCACCAAAATCCTGGATCCGACTGCCAACCTCCTGTTCCCACTGATCTCATTATAGGCTGACTGCATTTGTAATCACACCACGTCACCCACAAATGGAATGAGCTTCGAAAAACTCGAAAAGATGAGATAAAGCACGAATGTCAGCTTTATGCTCCGGTGTGAGGTGTTTCATGAGAAGGCAACAAACTACAGCCGTGAAGTGAAGTAAATCATTTGTTCCCTCCACAGCCTAGCAAAACGCTGCTGCCTACAAATCTTCATCAGACTCCAGTCGGACACTTGGACCTCCTCCAGACTAAATCTCACCTTCACCGCAGCCGAGCAGACATTCGTCTCCATTCTTCACTTTAATGGCCTCTTTCGTACACAAATGCGTCCAAATATTTAGACACACATCATTAGATGCTGAAATGTGAGGTGAGTGATCTCTACGGGACACATTAATGGTTCTGATCTGTATAATTCTTCCCAGGTATGGTGAATAATCTTCCAGAAATAATAATAATAATAATAATACATTGAATTTATAACGCACTTTACATTTGGATCAAATCTCAAAGTGCCACAAGGTAAAAGCAGATAAAAGCATAAATAAAAAATAAAATAATAACTATATAAAAACCTGACCAAAAAGCAGCAATGTTAATTAAAAGTTATAGGTTCTGATAAAAAGAAAAGTTTTAAGTCCTTTTTTAAATGTGTCAGTCGTCTGTGGAGCCCTCAGATGGTCAGGGAGGGCATTCCACAGACGAGGGGCAGCAGAACAGAAGGCCCGATCACCCATGGTGCTG
>VRLP01002445.1:0-88207 GCA_009660295.1 Lophius piscatorius
AAATACGGATGTATATCCAAAAGGTTTGCCGGTGACCAACAATAAAAGGTATACTTGTCGGTTAATAGTATTGCAGGCTGTAGAACTCTGATGGAAAAGCGGCAAACAGACAACGCCAGCGTCCTCTCCCTTCAGCGTCCAGACTACAACCATATCACAATCACCGCTTTCCAAGCACCTTTGTTCGGAATTAACATGGCATGTGACTGAATCTCACTCTCACAATCATTTCATGATTGCACACACTGGACAGTGTATTAATCATATTAACCATCATTTGCAGTTTTTTTGCCGTTAAGAGGCTTTGACCATCATTTTTTGATTATTTTTGGTTGATTGCCTGGCCCAACTGAAGGTAGAAGGTATCATTACTGTCATGTAACTATAAAAGGGTGAAGCCTTTCTCTATGCCATGTTATACAAGGAAGTTAGAAATGTTAACCGAGTGACTTGCATGTGATAAAATTACTTAGATTAACATATATGAATATGGTTTAGACACAAATATAAATTACTGCTAAAATACTGCAAGCAAGACAAACTCAAATGTCACGGTCCGTTCCAGTGGTTGTTTAAGAGTTCAGTACTTCCGACTCCGTTCTAGGCCGACTGCTTGACTACTAGGGGAAAGAAAGTATTTGTCATTCTGGTAGTCCTTTCACAATCGATCGGTATTCTCCTGAGGGCAGATGTTCAAACAGGTTATGGGCTGGATCATCAGGGTCCTTGATGAAGCATCGCACTCGGCATAGGCAGTGGGAGCCGAAGATGATACAGATGTCAATAGAGCTGCACGATTAGTCCAAACGCGATGTCAGCCTATGCGATTACATTACGGCATAAGGCTGCGATTTAATTATATGAACGTGTGAGAGAATGTGACTATCTATTCTGCTTGTGTGCAGTCTGCTCATTGTCGACGCCCACAATAAAGAAATGGCCAATCAGTGTCTGTGATGCGAGTGTCATTTGAATATACTGTGTTCTCTTTTGAACTGGGCGTATTTCAGGAAGCGGACTTATTGGAAACTCAAGAGTTGGTTGAGCCTGAGATGAGGGAATCCATGGGCTTTCTGTTCCAGAAAGCAGGATATGTTAAGCTGAGTCAGTCACAGCGGTAACTTACTCTCTGAAAAACAATCTTGCACACTGGAATATTTACTTTTAGGAAGAGTTCCTGACTCCTCCGTCTGAGCCTGAAGCAGAACTGTCAGACAGAAAATAAGTGTCCGTCAAACACTTGTCATATTAATAGATGACGATGGGAGATGAATGAAAGACCAAGATTGCCTGTGCTTTTATTTCATGATTTATCTGAATGACATTCTCAAACTGTAAATTTCAAAACATCTCACGCAGTGAGAAAGTGGCCATTTTGTCCCTGCAGTGTAATGTTTTGATGGGTTTTCCCTGTGGACAAAGCAGGGAAACCACACAGCTTGGCGGGAAACCACACAGCTTAAAACCTGTCTGTATACCTGACACTGTTTATAATCTGCACCTTCTGCACCTTTCAAACTCCTTTGTCTGTCTGATAACGCTTATTAAAAATGTTGAAACTGCTCCATATCAGCAGCGGAGACACTTCCTCGTGATTGTATTCAGGGATGAGTCTCTACCGACGTCCAACAGGAAACGGTTTTAGAAACCTGCAGTAATTTATGCATGTAACAACTGACTATTTTTTTTCACTGTCATTATTGTTGATACTTTGCAGGGACGTGTGAAATGGATAGAGAGGTTAAATATTTTTGAGTCAACCTGTGAAAGCTAATTTGAAAAGTCTATAAGGACACAAATCACTGATTGAACAACTTATGGGATAAATGGGCTTGCTCTAGGTAACTTGCAATGAGGATTGCAGACACAGCCGCCCCAGGTGCTAACTATTTTCATACAAAGTAGTTTAAGACGTATATTTTCAGATTTTGTTGGTTTTGACAAAATCGGTCCCTGGAGTCTATCCCAGTTAACATTTGGCGAGAGGCGAGGTACATCCTGGACGATCGGCATCACATTTCTAGAATATGGAGACATACAACCGTTCACGCTCAAACGCTGTTTGGATTTAACAAGTGAAATACTTGACTTCTTAAATAAATCCTTAAGAGTCAACAATGTATCTGTTTAACTTAACTAGAACACACTATTACACTCATCCTTGTTTACTCTTTTATTTTTTATTTATTTTGTATGTTTGCAACCTGGTTGATATTTTAACCTCATGGCTGCTGGAAAATGTCTGCTTTGCTTTTTTGTGTAGTTAACAGGAGCTCTAAATTTCCAGGAGCCCCAGAAACAATCGCACTGACTGTGTACTGGAAGAGGGATGAGACTCCCAGTTAGGGACATCAATAATTTCTGGAAATGCACAGCCAGGATGACAAATAGGAGATGAAAATGTGGCAGATAGATGACACAAAAGCATGTGGTGCTGTGACTGATGTTGCTACTTAAACCGTGCCTGTTCATAATTAGGTGATTTATGGTGGTCATTGCAGATTCACCGCCAGTTTCCATTCTAATCTCTGTCCATTCAGGTGCCTCGCCAGCACATTAATATCATCAAACTATTTATCTATAAGACTTATACTCTCAACAACAAAACTTTTAGTATTTATGGGTTTAGCCAGTACTTTTATACATAGAACCACAATGGAGTTAACGGCACTATCCCAGGCTACGAGGTGAATATTTAATTTCAATTTCGGTACAGGGTGACTAGAAACGAGGGCTTGATCTACTAAGATCCCAAACAAAGAGTGCTAAATTCGGTCTGCTTTCTGGTAGATTGCGCAATTGGTTGGTATGCGTTTTGTGGGTGATCAACTAAGAGTAATTGCTTGAATGACAACAGGTGCAAACTTGGTGGAGGCGGTACTATTTAAATGAGGGTTTTGCTTGTGTTTCCAGCTTCTGCCATGGACAGTTTGGACGAAGAGCTGAGAATTTCATTAGGAGTTGAGCGATCCCCATCACACTCCACAACTTAGCCCAAATCAGCAGGCACCCCTGGAGAGCCTCAAAAGTGCCCAGTTTGTGAGAACATCGATAGGGGGTTGCAGCAGCAACAGAAAAATCCGTCTGCAGCCACTGCACAGGAGGTGAGAGCTGTGTCCTCTGAGGCACCAGCGCTCAGGCCATTGTAGCGCACACCAGGCAGTTTTTTCAGCGCTGTATCTGGTCTGACGATAGCCAATCAGTGCCCTGGAAAGTGGGATCGTAGATGGGGCACAGGCAGTGGTGAGGTCAGTCCAAGCGGTCCCACAACGGAGCAGCCATGGAATGGAAAGGGAGGATTGAGCATTCACATAAATGTGGACATTGCTCATTCTCCTCCTCTACGTCCTTGGCATCAGGTTACAACCAATGATCTTTGGCAATTTTGTGCAACACACAGCAGACAACTACAATCTGGGCTACATAGTAGAACATCTCAAGTGCGGTCCAAACAACAGAACCTGCTTTTCGGCATGCCAAAGTGTGTCTGTGGGCAATACTTGCCGATTAGCATCTTCCTTTCAAACGTATAAGATGCAGATGTAATCACAAGCAAGGGAATTCTTTTCAGGCTTTGTAAATAACATTGCATGTGCTTAATTATTTCCGGCGGCGAATCGGAGTATTTTGCGTACTTGGGTAGAAATATCTGATAGTTCTCGGCGCTTCACAGGGGCCGCCCATTGCTCCCTCAGGGATGGGTCAAATGCAGAGATAAATTTCACAACGTTGCACAAACAGCACACGTACTGTGTAACATATGATAAATAGGTAAAGATTATTATTAATGCATATTCATTTTGGCAAACATACTAAATGGACAACGCATAATATTTTGCACAGAAACCCCAGTGCACATCATAAGTAGATCAACTTGCACATTTGTTAGCGGTTGCTATTAAGATAACACACGTTTTTACGTAAATAAGGCCCTAAGAATATAATGCCCATTCAAAGATTTGAACAATGTCAATGCACAATAAATTATGTTACAATCTAATGACGTTGTGAAAATAACCGCAATACAACGGTCATGTGACTCGTTCATTATAGTAGAGCTCCCTAGTGTCATGACGCTGGTCAAAGTACATGTGTTGTACTATATGACGAAAAGCAGAAGAGTAAGTCCACCTGGGAATGAAATCAAAATCTGGATCTGATACAATTTTGATTCTTCGGTGGGACCTGAAAAGATCAGTTCATGCTCACAAACCCTCCAATATGGCAGCACCAAGGCAGATTGGCAAAGGATAATAGGATTAAATTCCACCACAGTGATGTCAGAGACTGATCTCCGGTTATCAAAGATGTTTGGTCGCAATTGTTCCTGCTAAAAGTGGAACAACTCGATATTAAGTTGGGGGGGAGAATCCTTTTGATGCAGTTGATTTGGGTAATGAATACAAACTTTATCTAATTCAACAAAATTCTGATTGGTATTTAGTCTTTACTGAGGTTGTTTGATATTTAATGTAGTTTGATGATCCAACGCAGTTTAGTGTGAGAACCAGTCAAAAGGAGAACTCAGGAGTGGGTGAGATACTTTTTCACAGCTCTGGAAGTTTGTTTGTCAACAAGATTATGCCAATCCCACTTGACGGATTTCCAAAGAACCATTGTGCAAGAACAGAGATTTTAAACTTTTGATTAAGAAGATATTTAGCACATTCTCAGCGAATAATCCAAATGTCATGTGAAAAAGCTGTATGTATTTATTGTGATATGGTGAGTATATATAGTGTGGTGCAGTTCCACATTATAATATGGATCTTCTGAATAAAAACACAGATTTGTAGGAGGTGATTACACCACTCTATGGGACGACTGAGAAGCAGGAATGTACAACTACTTCTGTGTGTTCAAAATTCTGGCACTTTAGCCAAAAGTGTGCACTGTGAGATTAGAGTTACCTTTAACTATGAAAATTGAAAGATGAACAACCCATGAACTTAAATACCCACAGCCACTATGTCTTTATGTGAAGTGCAGTCATCGTTAGTGGGGAAAGGAGAAGGTGGAGGCAGTAATGGTGGTGGTACCTGGCCCAGGATGCCCCCCATTAGAGTCCACATGGCCTGGCCTTCACTTCTCAGCTCTCCATTCACATTCAGGAGCTCCTCTAGAGATTCACAGAGCTGCAAAAAGGCACAGGACACAACATGAGACCAGTAGTCTCAGGTCAGATTCAAACTCATTTTACACTGCAAGGAGTCTTTTATCAAGTCCTACAGCAGGGTATCTGCAGGTTTCAACAAGTCTGGCTATATCAGACTTTTTTAAGAGCATTATGAATGAAATTTAAAACCAAATTCACATCTATTTCAGACTAATGCAAGTACAAAGGACATGAAGGAAAATAAGAACCCAGAAATGACCAGCAGTGTAAATGAATGTATCAAATGAAACAAATTCCTTCCAGCAGTTTTTTCCATCTTTGTTCCAGGTTTTCACAGATTTATAACCAAATAAATAAATACAATGATAACTATAAATTAAGAGAAAAAAACCGAATTACTTAAAAACAGCACAAAGATTAAATTAGAAACCTGGATAATAATGCACTGTTCCTGGTTTTAATTTTTGAACTATTATTTGTTTGCAACCCAAAATGAAAAAATATTTGGCTGATTTAATAAAAACTTATAAAAGAGGAGCGTAAAGAGAGTGAGTGTGTGTTTGTGAGTTACTGAGTGTACAGTCAGTGTTTGTACGTGAGTAAATGACTGTATGGTGAGTGTATGTGTGAGTGAATGAGTTTATATTGAGTGTATAGTGTGTGTTTGTGATGTAATGAATGCAAAGTGAGTGTGTGTGTATGTGTTTGAGAGAGTGAGTGAGTGAGTGAGTGTAGAGTTAATGGTATAATATGTTATTACTTTACGTTATAATTGCATGTTAATATATGTTAATTATATAAAGAGTTCGGTCTAGACCTGCTCTTTCTGGAAAGCACCTTGAGACAACAGTTGTTGTAAATTGGCCCTATATAAATAAAGACTGATTGATTGATTGAAAGTGTGTGTGCGTGCTTTTGTGATGTAATGAGTGTAAAACGAGTGGGAGTGTGTGTGATTTAGTGTAGAGTGGGTTTGTGTGTATGTGAGTGTATGTGTGTGTGTGTGTGTGTGTGGGAGGGGGGGGGGGGGGGGGGGGGGGGGGGGGGGGGGGGGGGGGGGGGGGGTGGGGGAGGTTAGGGTGAGTATGTGTGTGAGCGAATGAGTTTAGGGTGAGTGTGTGTGAGTTAATGAGTGCAGGGTTAGTGTGTGTGAGTGAATGAGTGCAGGGCGAGTGTGAGTGAATGAGTGTAAAGTGAATGTGTATGTGTGTGAATGAGTGTTGTGTTTGTGTGTGAGGTTATCAGTGTAACGTGAGTGAGTGTGTGAATGAGTGTAGAGTGCGTGTGTGCGAGTGAGTGAGTGAGTGATTGAGTGAGTGAATGAGTATAGGGTGAGTGAGTGTTTGAATTAGTGTTCACTCATTTTACACTCATTTACTCACACACACACACACACACACACGAACACATACATACGAAGTGTGCGTGTGAGAGTAAATGAGTGTAAAGTGTGTGTTTGTGTGTGACTGAATGAGTGTAAGATGAGTTGGCTTTTTGTCTCTTCCACATGTGAAGGTTCTTGCTATCCCCAAATCAGGGAACAATGTCTTGAACAACTCATCAATATCACCATTGCTGCTGTTCGACTGGTGCTTTGTGAGGGTTGAGGGTTAGCTGAAGGTTAGCACCTCAGCTTTTTTTTAATGTTTTTTCTGAATTGGCATGCGACTCCAAAGACATGATGCCCACTGTTGAAAAGGTCAAGTTCTAGTGTTTTCTTGCAGAGGGGACAGCGGGCTACAAATGGTTTTCCAGGCACTGGCTTCAACAGTGAACTAAATTCACTGATCTATAGCCATAGATAATTGGACTTGAGTTAATTTTTTTTTACCTGCTTTAAGCACTCTCAATTTCTATCAGAACCGGCATGAACTTTTTTTTTTAGCAGTCTGTGCTACAAAGTTTGTGCTCTGTAGGATCAGACAACACAGGCTTGCATTATTTTCCACACATATCAATGAGCTTAGGATGCACACGATCGTTTCACGTGTTCAGATTTAGCTGTTTCCAACTCATCATCCTCAGCAACATGTACCGACCTTGCAAAAGTAGATAGAGATAGATAGAAACCTAGGTAAAATGTATTTCAGACTGATAATTCAAATTCATCATCTACCACAATCAACCAGGTGATCATGTAGTAGATATCCAAAATGGTCACACACCCATGACTTTCTTTTGGTGGTGCATTTCTTTGGTGGATATAACTGGAGTTTCAGTTCCCTGTCATTTTGAACACATTAACAAACAATGCACAGTTTGACCACACAGACAACCATAAATGTTTCGAGAAGGGAGAGAGATTTCCTCGTGCCTCAAACATAACAAATAGCCGTAACCACTCGTTGTATTAATAATAGTAATACATTTTATTTGTAACGCACTTTAAATTGCATACTCAAAAAAATGGAACATCTAAAAGCAAGATAACGTATGTTTTTGATTTAATGAAAGCAACGTTAATGCATTTTTTAAGTCCTGCCAAAATGGTATTGAAGACATTTCATAGTATTTTATGACATTTTTAGGCCTTAAATTCAGGTCATTGGATTTTATACTTTTGAGGACCCTGTGTGAACCCCTTACAGTTTTATTCTGTCTTAGAGAAGATACATTCAGTAGCAGAAAACTGCCCAAAAATGATCTTGAATTTATCCTATCTCAATGAAAATTGGAATAAAATGTAAATCAAGAGATGAATAAGTATGCTTAAATCTTAAAAGAAAAAAAAAATGAAATTAGATTATTTTGGAATTCTACATTTTGATTTGGCTGAAATTGACATCTATTTAGACTGTACAGTTCTGGGATTAGGATAAAGGTAGCCTAGTTTAGCAGAAAGTCAGGAAGTGGGGGAAACAACTTTCCAACTTTAAAATGTTTAAAAATGTAGACGTCTATGCGATGTTTGGTTTTAGAAATTATTCAATTTAAATTTAACCTGCACGGTTCAAGAAAGTCATTTGCGTTGTGAAGAAAAAATTCAGGATTCATGTGCTCTCATGTAAAACACAAGCTGACTGAAACTGAATTTGTCTATTTATGTATTATTTTTGGTGTTGGTCCTATCCCATCCTATACTCTGAGTTTATTGATACCTTAAAGCCTAACCCTCCACTGGCAAGTAAAAGAAAAGTAGCTCAGCAAAACAAGTTATGGAATCAACTCATGGCTCTGCTTGAAATGTGCAAGAGGCTACAGACAACAGCCAATAATTTCTGTTTTAAATTCAACAACTGATTGGGTTATGATTGCTACTCACTCGGTGGGATTTTTAAAATGCAAACTTGACAGAAGAATTATTTACAAATTGTAAATCATTTGAAAAGGCCATATACAAAAATTAAACCCAATTTCGCGATTGTGTGATTGATCACATTTAAAGTCCTTAAGAGACAGTTGAGCCTTTTGTCACCAGAAACATGGCACTGGTCCCCACTAGTTCCTTTCTATCAAACCTAGACTGGTAATGTGATTCCAACACTGGTATTTAATGTGAGGCCGGAGCCACATTAAGAGCAACTCAAGGCGTGCAATTAACAGTCCATTAATAACGCCAGAGGACGGAATTCAAGATTAACTCTTTTGTTTTTTTTATGCTGTCAGTTTATTCCCCTCCGCGTGTTGATAGATGGCATGGCAGCCTCTTTACAAAGATCATACGCTTGAGTTGTTTGACGAAAGAAAGGCTGGATGCAATTGGGAACAGAGAGCAAAGGAAAATAATTTTGTATGTAAAATGTACATGTTACCAAATACAAAATAAATTCATAAATGGATTTTGATTTGTCCGAAAAAGACATTCTCCTCCGAAATCCTCACCTATATTTAGGACGTTCATATAAATACAATATATAGCACAACTTGCGGACACTGTTGACAGCTTGTAGAATAGTAGATTTAGCCATTCAGCCTATAAATCATGGGGGTTGAAAAACATTGCTTCCAACTACATAGGCCGACCAGGATGAACGTCTTTGAAAGTTGAATCCAACGCGATGGACTTTTTTAAAGTATAAGACAATTCTACTCTAATCCAAGTGGCTTCCACAGTTCTAACCGACTGGTGGGGAATAGGAATGCACACAGGCATACAAGTACGATCCACTATGGGAAGACGGCAAGCTGGGGAGGCAGGAGCCAATTATTAACACCTAGAATGCTATATTTGTACTTGCGAACCTGCCAAGTGTGGACTAGAAAAAGTAAAAACGTCCAGGGATGTAATCGTTTTTTCAGAAACATCCGCACATTTTGTGACATCACAGTGTAGTGTTCCCCCTATGTTGGATTTTTACAATAAATTAGCATAATGCAATACGCCAGACTGCCTTTATGTGGTTGATTTATGAAAAATACATTCATAGAAAATTTGAGTTTTTAGTTTGAGGAAGGGCATCTGCCAAAAAAAACTATGCCAAATCAATATGTTGAAACTGATTTCCACGGAAAAAGATGATCCACTGTGGCGACCCTGAAAGGGAACAGCCGAACGACAAAGAAGAAGGTAATGTAGATTTCCCCTGCATCAGAGAGTAGTGTTTTCTGCATTACGGCGCCCCCTGAGGGTGTGGACAGTTGTGACTATTCTATGGAATAGCTTAACAATGATCTCTTGAATAACTTAATGATTAGAACTGAAAATACTAATGGAGAAAAAACTACTTAGACACTCAATTCCCCTACAAAAACTCACTGTAGCCTGTGTCCATTTTTAGCCTGATACTTGCGTAGTTGATTTGTCTCATTCTACTATTTGAATGTCTTTGTTAACATAACATTAGCATGTTACATGTCCACAGATATGACCCATCTTCCCATTGGTTCGTTTTTTGATGCTCACCTTGTTGTACTCCACATGGAGTTTTTCTTGCTCACTCTCTAGCTTGTCTTTTAAGGTCTTCTGTTCAGAGATGTTGTCCTGGATCTGGATCATACGCATGTTCCGCTCTGAATATCAATGGGACAAAAATCAATAGCATGATCACAATCTATATACAGGAGAAAAGGCACATGAGAGTGTACTGATGGTAGATAGGACATCCGCTGCCGGCTAGCAGAGTCCGTTCTCAAGGTTAACGGCATGGCGTCTCACACATCAGGCACCCATTTATTTGCATTTAGCTGTCCTGTTACAATTGAACATATACAGTATGTAATTGAGAGCTGAAACATTTATAGCTCATTTAAATTCCAAAATGATCAGTTTCGGACAAATCATTCATTCTCCTGATGAGCCTCAAGCATTGGCTATAACATAAAACAAGCTTTTCAGAGTCACCTTGAAATGATCTTTGTATAGAAAACGAACAGTTGTAGAAATTTCTAAATGTGAAACTATAGTTGTCGTACTTGATGGAAATGTAAAGTTTGGTGATGCTAGAATGTGTAATTTGTTTAAAGGGCCGTCATCGCCTGACAAATATTTCAATATTACAAGATTTCATGACGTTTTCTGCCCCAGTCCGTCTCAACCCATCATTATGGTATTTTATCAGGTCACAAACCATCCTCATGAAGAAGAAAATAGTTATTGTCTCCTATATTTATGACTCTCATCTGAAAACCAGGTGAGAGAACAAGATGAGGTGGTGAATCCACAGAGATTGGTAGATTTACGGTATCAGCAGTTTTAACTACTACCTTTCTTTCCTTCAGATTAAACAGATAAACTCCTCGAAGACAGTGGGATCTCCTTCATTATTTGGCTTACAACCAAATTGTGTCAATAGTGATGTGGCTTTCGACTATTCACTAAATTATCCATGATGTTCATGTTATTTATATTAAATTTGTTTTGTAATTTGGTGCAATTTTAAGTCAACTATTTAGAAATACTCATTTATGAGACAAAACCTTATTGTTTCAAGAGTAGATGGGAGGATGAGAGACTCAATAGGAACTGTGACCGGGAAGGCCTGGAAGGTTAAATACTTCTGCAAAAAATGTAAAGAGTGCTGAGGGTTCAGAGCAGATGCATGTTGAACTGAGTGAGTGATTCATCAATAGTGCACAGATTAAGGCAAACTCAAAAATGTTTGAGAATATATTTCTGATACCTAAAAAGTATTCTCTCTCCAGTTAAATGTAAGTTTCCTCACCTAGGTAGTAGTTGACAAAGTCTGCTGTGAGGGCTGGCTGCTTGTGTTTCCTTCGTCCATCCATGCTGGCGTTGGTGTCCGACGTGTCCACAGGAAAAATATCAGTGCTGATGCCCATGAGCTCTGCCTTCCTCATCAGCTTCCTGATGGCTGAGGCACTTGAGGTCAGAGGGCGTGGCAACTTCTCACGAGGCACCCAGGCCTGAGGTCGAGTGTTCCTGGACAGCTCTGCTTTAGCTCTGTACTGCTGCAGGCGGGTAGTGATTCGCCCCTGCAAGTGGGACACACACATTCGCCCATTTTCTTTTAATTCTGTAAAAACCTGTTAGGGTTCATTTTGTAAAATTCTATAAACGGCATTAATGATCATACAGACAATTGTCTCATTTTCCTAACCTCCGATTGACATAAATGAATTGTCTTACAGAGACATTAAAAAGTATTTGACCTCATCTATATTTCTCCGTTTGAATGTGTATCTCAGACTAAGCGAAGTTTGATCTTCAAAATACATTGAACAAAGTTGAGTAAACAGTAAAGGCTTAATATATTCCTAAAGTTCTAAATGATATTTAGTATGGCATAAGGGGCAAAAAACCATTATATAAAAAAGTATTATGCCCCTGAACTTTAAAGGTAATTATAGCTCCTTTAGCAGCAACATCTACAACCAGGCGCGTCTGGCAGTGACAGCAGAACCTCCAGTCTGGGTTGGGTTTCACAGGCTGGTAGAGATTCCAATTTGTCTGTGTGAACTAGTGTTTGGTTTAGAAAAAGCACATTTGGGATTCAGTTTGTTTTTACCACTTAGTTTTTCTTTCTCCAGCAAAATACTCTAAGTATTCTCATTTTATGTTCTCTAAATCTTACCCAAGCTCAAGGATTAAGGATATCTTTAGAAGGAAAAATTTGTTGTGCAGTCAGCAGTAAAAAAAAACAAAACAGAAGGGGTGACAAATACAAATAAACATTAAAACATCAGACAAACAAAGACCAATCAATTACATAAATAAACCCACACAGAGAAATTTAAAAGGCCAATTGGAGCAGGGACAAAATAATTTTTTTAGACTGTTGGTCCTACATCTTGGAACAACTTAACTACAACGACAGGGAAGCAGCCTTAATTCAAGGAGTGGCTCGTATCAGTCAAGATTGAATGGGTCTTCTTAAGGCTCTTACTTTTGTGCAGACTGGGCAGATAAAGAAGGATTGTGTCTAATATTGTGTGCAGCATTGCTTCACATTTTGACTATGCTTTGTAGTTCCTGCTTATTTTTAAGACTTGTGAACCTATATAAAGTTCATCACTGATTCAAACAAAACAAGAGCTTCAACATCAAGGTTGAACGTGCTTGAGCCTGATGGAGGTACAAAAGCACATTTACCGACTGTGACATTTGGCGGCTGAACCTGATGATGTAAGACAGTATTTCCCATACATAGGCTATTCTTTGGCAGCCCGCCCAGGTAAATGAAAACCCGACCAGCTAGATAAAATCTGAATATCTTTTCTTTTTTTTTTTTCAAACAATACACGCAATTATCTTTTCATAACGGACGCTACTCTTGCATAGCCATAGGAGCTGCACATAGACCTGCGGACCAATGAGTAAACCAGAGGCTGCAGTTCATTTTTGTCCTTTTATTCTGCTCTCCCTGAATGAGTGCGTTCAGGTTGGCAGATAAACTGTTCTTCAAATGAGAGACAAAGACTTCAAGGTGCAGTCTCAATGTTTATTGCCTCCCAACAATGGCAAAAAAAATTAGCGCTTGGTCTGTTAGCTTAATGCTAACATATATTTTGAATTGCAACATACATACTAATGGAATTAGAATTGAAGGCGCGACCATAATCAAACAATAAACAAGTATGTACATATAAATTATATCACTTTAAATACTTTCATCAGTTAAACTTCAGAACATGTTTGACAGGCTCGCCTCAGGACGCTGCTCTGAATGTTTTTTATTAATAAATAGAAAACTAGTGACATTAAGTCAGAAACACACATTAACAATGCCGACCAACTTCACGTCCGTTGCAATCCTCTAAATAAGAGTACTCTAAATACGCTGCTTAGCAATAGGAAATTTAAGTATGTGCTTATGCCACAAACTGGGAAAAATAGGTTACGGAAGCAAATTCTAATCAGCTTTTGCTCATAGTTATGCGATCATCATCATCACAAATCACTTACTCACATATTGAAGGACAACAAGCAGCCGCTACACAAGTCGTTTTGAAAAAACACGCCGGCCTTTGCAATTCTCAAGTGACTTCGGAAATCCACTGCTTCATATATTTTTTCGACCTCATGTCTGGACCAAGAGACACTAATATTTATTTAATAACATCTATTGATTTTGAAATATGAAATAGAGTAAGCGTATGCATAAGATATTTATTTGGAGTTTATTAATTCACAAATGGAAATGTATTTTGATTTGATTTATTTTTGTTGAAATAAGATATTTAGAGTGATTATGCGTTCACAAAAGGTAATTTATTTTTAATTTGCTAAAAGCTATTTATGTTCAACTTAGATAGAGGAGGGTTATTCTTGTTTGACTAGTTTATTAGTGATCCCATCCGTCACACACTGTGATGCGCCACGCACCACCTCAAGCAAATTCTCGACAAGTGAGAACGACTCTAAAGCTCTTACCTGAGCTTCAGGAGTGAGCTGTTTCTCTCTTTCCTGCAGAGAGACCTTACAGTAGGACTGCAGGGCCAGATAGTTCTTCCTTTTCCACTTCCTGTCGAAGCGGTCTGCATGCTGTTTGCAGTATGCAAAAAATGGATCAGCGATATCCTGAGGAAAAAAAAACATGCATCAACAACTTCATAAATAATAATGGGTAAATCAACTAACAACGGTTCAAACCGTTCTCATATCATAAAATATAATAAATATCAAGTAACTTCAGTGATATGGAATAACACTGTAGAAAAAACATAACGACTCCTGGGTCAGGATCCTGATCAACACCAAAAATTTCATGTATCTATTCCAGAACCCTCCACAAAATTTAAACCAAAGTCATCTGGAGATGATATACCACCCCCATACACTGTATAACACATTCATCTGTAGAAGACTAGAGTCAACATCATGAAATCTTAGCTGATGATTTAATTGTGATACAGGCTAACAGGCTGAAAAATATAAAGAGTTGACTTTTTAGAGATGGGTGGTTCCGTTATAAACAGGCTATGATGATCCTAAGGTAATTTTCACAACTTCTTCTGAGTAGATTTAAATACTCTGATGAAGCAGTTAAAATAACCTCAATCTTTAACATCTACAACAACAACATAGGTCTACATACTACTTTCAGTACCGTTTGCTGATAATACTTAGGCATTTTTCTTAAGTAAAGTTTTCAAGGCAGGACTCTTTCTTTTTTCTTCCAGTTCCATCCAGCTGTTTTCAAGCAGGCAAATGGAGGTGATTCTCAGGATTATGCAAAATAATTGCTATCAGAGGATTATGTAATTATTGTGACAGGCCTATATATGAAATAGCCTCACTCCTTTGGTGAGCCTACAGTAGTGGATATGTTTGGGATATGTAGTACTGAGAACGTGACCAACGTGACCAAAATATCATCATATCCATGGAAAACTCAAAGAGGTTTATTAAGGTTTACAGAGGTTTGAGTGCATTAGGAAAACAACTGATAAACAAGGTAAGCAGATGCAGAATCAAGGTATTTAATTGGTATTCATATAGAACAATTTTTGACAACAAAAAAAAATTCACATGAAGTATATCATTAAGTATTACTAATGTCATTTTGGGAGATTTCTATGAAAAAACTACACAAGTTGGTTCATTTCAACCTGCAGGTAAATGTTTAGAGGAAAATTTGCATCTAAAAAACCCATATTCTCCCGATGTGGACAAAGTCTATCAGCTCTATCATAGGCCCGAATTAGACTTAAAATGTGTTTTGGGCGATCAGTTAAGAAGTGGACAACGAGACACAACACTAAATACAAGTGTAAACGACCACCAAGACGCATTATGATCCGATAACTCAAACCACTTTCCGAGGTGATCTTGGACGCATTTGACCACATATATTTTGTACAGTAAACGTTAATGTGTCCTGATGCATCTCAAATATGTAACAGGAAAATATGTCATCAGGACTGGACATAGTGGCTGTTTTGGCGGAAGCGCCTGATAAGTTGAAAAAATGGAGAGAGAGGAGGGTGTACATGGATGGAGTACAAGCGAAACGAGATGTTTATTTTGTATAGCTTTTTTTTATTTTTTTTTTATTTATTGCACTGAGTAAACTTTAGGTGCAACGCCTGTTGCTGCCCAATTTTCTAAAGTGTTTTCCGAGCCAATGCTACGTGATTTCGTTCTGATGATCACTGTATGTTGTAAATTTGAATGACAAATAAAGTCTCTCTATGTCTATAAATAATATTCTTATTGGGAATATATTTTCCCTATGATATACTTCCCACTTCCCATAGGGTAATGTGGGCAAACTGACCTGACAATGTGTTTACTCATGTAAAAGTATAAAAATGAAATACAACAATGATTAGTTACACACCCTTAAGCTCCCATAAAGCAGGTGTGAAATTTCCCTGAATTCTGTCTGGCAGTGTTTGAGGAGCGGTGGATGGACGTATTTGCCGTTATGTATGGACAGACATGGGAAAGTGTGTAAATATTGCTTCATTTTAATTTGTCATTTAAACCGCTTCCTTGCAGCATGACCCCTGACACCGAGTCTGTAGTACATGCCTCAGAAAAGGGATACAATTAATTAATTTTGCACAGTATGTGATTTCTCTTACCTCCTCTGCCGCAGCTTCAGACAGGAGACCCTCTCTCTGTGCACAGGTGACATGGAAATAGGAGCGACACATTCCTGCATCGCAGCTTATGCACACGCCGGTCCTGGCAAAGCGGGCATCCTCACAGAAACTACACTCCTTAGAATAGAGCAGAATAGAACTGGGTGAGTTGCAGCTGCGACTCAAAGATTGTAGTTTGTGTTAGTTCATCATCACTGGGGTCGCGTCTTTGCCACACTGGTGGATGGTGATGAAGAGACCAGTCAACACATTTCCTGGTGACATCTGCTATCAAACAATGTATTTCATCGTACTGGAGATGTTTGTAAACAACAAATAGATGGCAGTGAGGAGTCAAAGCTTCCACAACAACAAAAATGGTGACGGGAGAGGAGGACGTGAATGAAAAGCAGAGGCAAGAATTTACTTGGCAGTGGCATTAAATACATTGAAAATGTGTTAGGAGAGTTTTTTCACATTATGATTTTTTCTTTAGTGCGTCTGTAGACATTCACTATACACTGCCCTCTATGATTTCGAGTGGGACCATTTGGACATGGGTGCTCCCTTATAATAATAATAATAATAGTAATAGAAATGTTTACTCTTTATGATCACTTTTGTTACACATAGCACATACGTACAGGACAACAGACATTCATTTTGTCTCTCTTACTTATGTGTGTATCGCAGGGAAACCTGAGTCAGATCTTTAAAATAAATTTAGAAACACAAAATACATGTTTTAATTGAATTTTTTTCCCCCTTAATAAATACATTTCATTTAATAAGGATAAAAGTTAAAGATAAAAGAAAAGTCTACTTGCCTTGGCGCCGTATTTTGAATAATTCATCTCTGTGAGTGTCACTGGTCGTAGCTTATCAATGTCTCCAAATGCTACTCCAGGAACGTAGAGTGCACAAACCACATGCACCCATCTGAAAATGAAGAGAGTCAATTAGTGAAACAAGAGAAACCATATAATGACAGAATGCAAATCATGGCCAGGGAATGTCTCAAGATGGAAAGTAGTTTTAAAAAGGTGACATTTAAAAATGTACAGATTTAAAGGTTTACAGTGAATACAAACAATTTGTTTAAAATAAATGGCTGTGGTTATTTTCACATTTGGTGTGGAGAATTACTGCGGACAGAAACCTAACATCATGAAATTGGCTGCACTTCAAAAAGAAATGGATTCACAGATTTATGAAGTCCCAGACTCGAGCTACAGTTTGGTGTGACACAATTTCTAATGCGGACTTTAGGGAAGAGAATCCGAAGTCCAATATAAAGATATCCATCTCAAGCAAGCAACAGCTTCACAGTTTAATTTGCTGTGTTTTTCATGCTCTAGTGAAGTAGTAAATTCGGGTGCAGCCTGGCTGAGGAGCACTATCAGCGATAACGTGGCTGAAGTCTCCACGCTTCACATAACACACTCTTTTCTCTCTATCTCTTCTCTTCCCCCCATTCCCTTCTCTCACTCCACTGCCAGTTCTCTCTCTCCTCCACCCATCCCACTCTTCTTTCCAATGCTGAATATATCAAGAATTTAGTGCATACATATATTGCCTTCAGCATTTCAACCAGCTAAAGTCATTAACTAAGCGTTATTTGTCTCTGAACACGTTTCATTCGCTGCCTCTCGTAAATGGCAACTGACTGCCGGGGGAAATGCGCTATGGTATCCCACCTCCCGGCGTCCGTCTCTTTGAAGATGCCATCCTGGTTGGGGCACAGCTCGCAGCTGGGAGTCACTCCATTCTTACAGGCATCACAGAACCAAGGCTCTGTTGAGTTTTCTGAGGCAGAGCTCATGATAGAGTCGCTTTCACCGTCCACGCCATAACATCCTGCAAAGACACAAACAGGATTTAGGATGTCGCAATATGAATTACATTGTTGGTTACATTATTACTCCAACTCAACAAAGAAATGTCAGTAAATGTCGTTTGCTAATCACAAACAATAGAATTTCTCCCAAACATACAGGTAATGAAACTGAACAACCTCTGCTTTGGATAATTGGTATAACTACTCTAGAAAACCAAAGTGATGTTTTATTTATATTCTATTCTAAAAACAGTAAATTAAGTCCAAAAAATCAGAGTATAGACAGTAAATAAAATGTCTTTTCATTAAAATTATTATAATTACTCAAGAAGATCTAAATTATGTCAGAAAACTGATGTCTGATCGGTAAAAATGGTATACCTACTCCAAAAAATCCAACTAATACCATCATTATAATATTTTATTTTCTATATTGAATTGAACTGCAACAAAGGATAGTGTTCAACGTTGTCTTTTTGCTGTTGTAAAACTCTGGGAAAGCTAAAAACAGACAACAAAGAACAGATCTGGTCCTACGCTCTAAACCTACTGGAGAACTGCCGCCCAGAAATGTATCTCTAGTAAGAAACGAAGCAAAAAGAAGCCGAGGGAGCGAATTTTAATGTTGTCCTCTTCATTTTCTGAGGTTACCTAAACAATTATTGGCTGATGTGGTTTCTATGGCAGCTATTACACCAGGCAGACGTGCTCTTCACTCCCAATGAGGGCAGCAATCAGTACTCTGCCTCCGTTGAGGGAGATAACACTCTAAGTCCTAATTCATTCAACCAGCCTTCAGGCTTTTTTCAGCAATGGGAGCAACTCATAATTCAGAAGCTCAAGTTTCTGCATGCCCATCACTGTGCGTCACACTGGGGGAGGTGTGCGGCCCATCAAAAGCAAACACTGGGGCTGTAGTTGTTTATTCAGGTACACACTTGGTTCGGGAGGTTCAAGCCTCTGTTATTTGGAGAGACTTTTTGCTCAGTGTTATGGTGAATCCATAATTTTGGAAACTTCAGAGGCTGTTGGGGGTTTATCTCGAGCTTTTATATACCCTTGTTTTTCTCCCAAGATCAACTCATTGACAGTATACACCAATCAAGCTGCTGATTATTCCACTAGGGCTATTAAGTCACAGCTGGATCTCTTCCTGACCTTCAAAACCAAACATCTATTTAGAATGCAACTACGTAACATGTGAACATGACCATGTCTTTTCCATTTCCCCCATAGTGAGGGTAGAAGGCTAAGTCCTACTAACTTTAATACAGCTACCCTCAACAAATATTTTCCTAAATAAACGTATTTCAGAAATACCTCTGCCAACAACTGGGCGATTATTCGCTGATTGGGCTTTGAACCATGGAACTGGAGACTGTGAACGACCACCATGCTGGTTTAACCGACTTATGGCTTAACCATGGCAAAAATCTTCGGTGTTCCTTTTGAACTGAGATACAAAGCTCAGACCGTTAAGCCATGGGTTGCTGGCTAATATGAGCTAAGCTGACAAAATGTGATGACTATAGGATAGCTTCATAATCCCTGAAGGAAAGATTATCCTTGTCAGAAATGACAAGGCGGGGGGGGGGGCTATGGCACGGTAGAGTTGACTGAACCAAGAGCTTGGGATTTAATAGAAAGAAATATTTGCTTTTCTACAACAAACGCTAATCAAGTAGGGGTGGATGCATCCAGTAATGTGAATATAAAATCATTGGTGTAGAGGACATATATAAGGCAGGGGGGTTGTACTTTAATGGGGTGAAAAGAAATGTGATGAGCAACTCACATTAATGAAAAAACCAACTGCTTTTCTTATAGCCCATTGATGGCTCACATCTCCATCTTGGCATTGGTCCTCTATTATTCATCTATCTATAACCATCCGGATACCAAAGAAAACAATTTGGTACTATATTTTTTTTAAAACAAGAGGAAAGGAGTGGAGAAAAAGGGTAACATGTTGTTACCCTGTTGCACAGTGTGTAGCATGCTGCAGGGCAATTTGGGAAATTGCATGTTCTCCGAGCGTCTGCGGGGGTTTTCTCTGGATACTCTGGCTTGCTCCAACAGTTCTAAAACATGCACTATGGGTGATTCTAAATTGCCCAAAATATTGAAAGAGAGCATAAATGCTTGTCTGTCTCTATGTGTTGGATGAACTGGGTGGGTGTACCACATCTTAATTATTATTATCAATATTATTATTATTACTATGATTATTTGATTTTCATGTTCTTATACACAGTTCATAAATACAGGACAAAATTGTGAAATAATTGTCTGATTTTGAGCCATCCCTTGGGGAAAAGTGGGCAACTTCTGTGAATCAACAGTGGAGCTGGGTTTAAGGGTCTCGCTCAAGGATTGCGGTACGACATCTCTACTCCCTTAGCTAAAGCTTCCCCCCGGATAAGCGACCACAGATAATGAATGAATGAAGACCCCGTGCAGCAAATCCTAAGTGCAAGATTACACATTGGTAAGCCATAACATTCTAACCAAATGTTAGGTAATGCGTTGTATGTTCTCTTTTTCCACCACGAAAGCTCTTCAGGACATCACAAGACCTCAGAAGGTGTGCTTTGGTAACAGGCACAAAGACGTTGGTAGCAGATCCTTTTGTCCCGTAAATTGTGGGGATCTGAAATGTTTGTCCAGCATATTCAGTCCGGTTCGTCCAATTCTGATGCTAATGTGTACACTTTAGTCGATTTCAGTGGTGGACGACCGATGTCACTTTGACCCCAAACGCAGAAAGTTGTGATATCTCTATTCGTTTTGATACCTTTCTAATAAAACAAGAATACATTTTTTCAGCAATTTATGCCGCAGTAGTTCTGACCCAGAGTCAATTTGCACAAAATATCGTAGGTGCCAAATTTAATCAGATGATCAATATTATAAACTATATCTCCCAGTGGTTAGAATTTTATGGCTGATCAGTACTGTATACAGTACCGGTCACATTTTTAACGCCGTGATTTACTGCCACAGAAAAATGGAAAACCATTCAAATCCTCTGAGAGGAAGATAGTGACAACCAATAAGTGCCGCCACTACCTCCTCTATCGAACCTCCACTGCAAACCTCTTAGTCTCCATTCTGTGTCTTTTCAGGAGATTAAACATGTCTCAAAGGAAGGAAATAAGACAGCTCAAAGGAACAAGATAAATTAAAGACCTCCTTCTTATATCGCATAACTGCTCTAGGTCATTTTAATAGTGTGTGTGTGGGTCAGCATGTCATCAGAGCACTGTAGTTGTGTTTGCTGCTTCAAGCCTAAACACTGATGTGATGGTAAGCTATGTAGAGTTTCCCTTAATGGCAGAGTGAGACTGTTATGCTATACGTAAAATAATGATACGAAGGGAGCCTTTCATCAATACACTATGTATTTATTCTTTACCTCTTTCTCACTATCACTATTAGAGTTGCCATCAATATCTTCCTTTTTATTTTCCACGTTGTCTTCATCATTGTCTTTATCATTGGTATTATTTTCCTCTAGGGAGACCTTACAAATACAGACTTAGGGAATGAATATGTATTGAACAAGTTATGCCCCCGATATCATCACCTGCGAAAGATCCTAAGACTAAGTTCTACTTGTTACTATCGAAACAGAAAAAAACAACTAGTATCTTTGTCTGAACCACTTCGGTATTTTAGTTAATATGTGTATAAGTTATGTGAACAGATATAACAGAGTTTTTGGGTTATGATATGGAAACGAAACGCAACGGATTGACAGACAGAGGTCATTCCTGTATCCCATAATATCTCTGTTCTTAGCAGGGGTACACGCTACAGTCTCTAGATCAGTATTTTGTCAAATGGGTTACGTGAGAACCACTGCTCTCAATCATTTTGAGTCACATTTCTGGAAGACATTCATGTTGCACTAAGTGTGCATTTGAAAAAAATGGGAAAAGAAGTAAGACAGCAAATTTCACATCTGCACACACCAGATGAATCAATGGCTTCATAAAAAGTGGATGATTCTCAATGAGGCTTTAGAACTATCTATAATAGAATAGGCCTCTGGAAGAACTATTTGAAACTACTGAGTAAGGCAATCCCCTTTAGAAATATAGTGGTAGTAAATATATAAAGTAAAAACAACTTTGTTAGCAGCGATACATGCAATACAAGCAGTCTTAAGAAACAACTCAAGCATTTGATGAACGTTTTGAGGTTCTACGGAGATGTGAACATTTATGGGACTAACTCTGCTGCTTACCTTCGTGCACAGTTACCCCACAGTTGTCACACTGGATAATCTCATCTGCATCCTCGCTGTTGTCGCCCAGACAGACGCAGCAAATGAGGATGTGCTGTGTGCTCCAGGTCTGGGCCCGTTCCAGCAAGGCATCCTAAGGAATCAGGAAATAGAGTAAAGCTCCTAATACGTTTCCCGTCCCAGTCATCTGACCACAGATGCAACTGCTGGCACTAAATCCCACAGACAATTCTCCTGGACAATGTGTGATTACAACAAAGACAGAAATTCTCCCGAACCTACTCTGATACCATCTAAACGCCTCAAGGGATAATGGGGGGAATTTGTGACTCTTATTGTTGTTTTGGTACGATGTCGTGCCAACAAGTCATTAATCTGCAGTGGTTTCCGTAACTAGGACAGAGTGAAAGACTGCATTTGAAAAGAAGAATAAAACTTCAGAAATCCTCCTTTAGTCAACATGCCTAAGAGCGGGCGTTTGTTTTGACAGCCTAGCCGGTAAGGATACACAGACAAATTGCATAAAAATTTGTGCTGTGTGCAGTTGCAACATGGACGGATTGTGTTTTTTGTTGCCATTAATTATGGATCAAGTCAGAAGATGAAACTATTATTCAATGTCTTCAAATAAATAGGAAAACCACAGATGTAGTTTGTGTCTACTAGGGCTAGGCGATACTCGCTGAAATTAGATTTTTTATTTTTTATTTTTTTGCGATTCTAGCTCAATTAGCTTAGCTCTTGCACGTGGTTGGCACCAAAAGAGAGTGGGGACCAATTCTGAGGCAGGGAACAGACACTTAATATTTATCAGCCAGAATGAAAACAAAGCCTTACTAGTGATTGGCTCCAAGTGACAACAAAACTACACTTCTAACAGGAATGTTCTCCAGAATGCTCTAATGCCGCTTTGGCTGCACACAAGAACAAACTACATCTCCCATAACCCCCCACTTCACAGGTACACAAGGGCACATTCCTAAATTGCCGCGCCTTTTTTGACTGTAGCTCATTGTAGTCGGTGGGATTCATCTTGTTGTCACCTGTGTCAGCTGGATTTTCTGGGGTATTTTCTATCTGTATTTTTATCCCACGTGGGAAGACTGCTTTTCTCCACTGGCCTCGGTCTCTTGCTCGCCTGCAGTTTCGTTTCTGCACCTCAGCATCCCATTATCTTACACTACACTTTCATTGGCTGAGGGAGAGATCTGCTGCAGTTCAGGTTAAGAATTAAAGTACTGTAGAAATGCTGTACATCAGAAATGAGATCATATTATACATCTGAATCGAGAATTACAATTAACAAACAACCCTGATGTCTACAAATACATACACTGCAGGACTACAGTGCCGGGGAAATGTACCTACTGAAGCCATGACCCATCATAATCTGTCTCTAGCCCTTCATATACAGCAATTGTGACTTTGCACCACAACACCTTGTTTGTTTACACTGGACAAAACAACAGTGGCACATCGCTTTAGTGTGTGATAGTAAATAGAGGTGTGACATTTCACAAATAAGAAAAGATTGACAACAGTTAGTGTCCCTGTTACATGGCAGCAGTTCTCATCCTCTGCTTAGAAGGTAAGGTGCCCATATAACTAGCGGCATCTCCCAAACAAAAATGTGGTCAATCTCCTCTTTGAGATAGTTGCAGCTGGAAATTGCTACTAGCTAATTTTTAAGTCTTCCAATTACTAGTCACACGCATAATATATCATCAAAACATCACACCAATGTTTTCTGTCTTGCTTTGATACAGAAATCCAGTAATCCTCTGTTACTGGCTCTGCTGTAGTCTCAGAAGAAGAACAAGACTGAGCCCCAAAAACTCTTGAGCGTCTTTATACAAAACAACGTTAAGGCACAGCATGCCCACACTGAATGGGCCGTGTAAATGGGGAACAGAAATGTCTAGGAGTGTTGCTGATAAAAAAGTTTATTTTAGTCCGTCAACTATGTCACACAAATTAGGCTAGTGGTTATGACGTGGACTCCTACACAAGCAACGCATGTTGCAGTAGTTGACTTTTATTTAATAATTTATAATTTATTGACTTTTTTGCTACACTATTGAGTAAAATTCAATATTCAATAGCCACTCTTGACAAACTGAATATTAATCAAATATCTACCTAAGAGCCTGTTTATTAACACTCGCAACTCAGAGTCATTACCATCATTTTGGTTTCTGCAGTCCTGGCAGTAAGTTTTCTAGATGGCACTGTAAACTCAGGCTCAACATACTCAGCAAAGTTAAAAACCCTTTTCTTCAAAGTTGATGGGAAGCATCTCTTTAGCTGACATTTTTGAGATTTGATTATTGACTATAACGTTACTCCGAAGTAACAATTTTTTCTCTCATCTACATATATTAAATATATAGCAAGCTATAGTCTGAGACTGGAATTGGACTCACCTCATTGCCCTTTCCCTGGGACATGCTGTCATTCGTCAGCTCTTCATCAAAAGTACTTGTGCTTTTCGCCTTCTTCTTGGGCTTCTTCATCTCTTTCTCACTATCACTGCTACTGTTGTTGTTGTCATTATCTTCCTTGTCATCGTCATCGTCGTCATCATCGTCATCATTGTCGGGATCATCATCATCTTCATCATTATCATCATCATCATAATCGTCACTGGCACTACCACCTCCCTCATCACCAGTCCCTCCTTTTTGAGCAGCTGCTTTGCCTTTCTTCTTTCCTGCTGTGGGTCTCCAGTCATTATCATCTTCGCTGTCGTAGTCGTCAATCTCATTCAGCTCCTCCATGGTAGTGAAGTCCAGCAGTGGGCGGTTCCTGCGGAAGTTCCATTTCTTGGGCTCAGCCTGTGATTCTTCTGTGTTCACGCTGCTAGACGCCGGCATCAAGGTAGATTCAGGATCAACAGGTGCTGCAGGATGGGGTTCTGATATCTTCTTGCTCTTACGGCGGCTTTTGGTTGGGGTGACGATAGGGGTGTCTTTTGTAGAGCTGTCTGAGGAAGGCTGCTGTTTGCTCTTCTCTTGATCCTCAGTAAGGTTGTCCTCAGCAGCCATGTCTTTGGCCCCCACCTCATCAATGCCATCGTCTGCAGAGCCACCATTCTCTGACTCACTTTCTGAACCTGCTGCGCTCACTTTGGACCCTTCCTCATCGCTGCCGTTGCCGGTACCATCTGATCCTATCAAAACACAAATGGAATCATTCAACAATGAGGTCATTATGAAAAGCCTGGATGTTCGGAAATATTCTGACACTCTGAATAAGATTTTAAATTCAAATTGAAATTATACTTCATTTAGCCAAAAATAGTGTCTTTGCTTGCGTCCTTGCAAGACACTATTACTACTTACAACACAAATATATCATAGTCACAGACATGTTTCAAAAATGTATATCTGGATTAAGGTATCAGACTTCACTGAAGAAGTCCTCATACATGCTCCGCCTTTGGAATGCAGGTAAGTTGCGGCTTTTCCAGCTGACACCGGCTGGTCGGCACTAATTTTAAATGTCACAGTTCACTTTGTGAAATTAGCAATGTATCTCACTTCACTTACTACTTTTGGGAAAATCAGATTTTTTTTAATACATTTTTTTAATTTTAATCGGTTTTCTTTTGTTATAACTGATGTAATTTAGTTCTGGATTGAAAACATTTGAAATGTGGTCTATAAGAGGTAATAACAGGTTTGTAATTAAATGGGTCAGACACTGATGGCATTGCGCAATATTGCATGTCTTCATTCATTCATCAGTGTAATAACTCGTTCTTTAAAAAAGAAAAGTTTGTCAACAGCCTGTGGCTGCTGCAACGCCACCTGCCGGCATTAGTACCACATTACTAAAAAAAACAGGGGACAAATATGTTTTATGACAAGACTAGAGCAACTTATTTCAATGGATTGTTTTTACGGAATAATTAATATTCAAATACTGGGAAATAATTGACCATTTGTAATGCAAAGGAAAATCATTCGCTCCCTAAAGCCAGGCGTACACTGCACAGTTTGAGCCTGATTCTCACTTGCAAATGAGCTTCAGGATTGCCAGACCATCTGACCATGTTATTCCTTTGCTGTTTGTCTTGAAGTGTAAGGGGGGTCATGATGGCCGATAAACAGCTCCCGGAAAGACGTGGGATGATCAGAGGGTTTCTGGCGTGTCAGAAATTTTGCCAGGGTCTCTATTTGATCGGCTGATTTCAGCGCCATCTTTTCTCACTTGCGCCTGTGAGAAGTGAAACGCCATGGCGACCCCACACATTGTAAGGATAATAGATAGCAAGTAGTCATTAAGTAGAAAGTCCAGTTTTGGCCGGTAGCAGCTGAACAGCAAGGACGAATAAGAAAGGTTCACAGCGGTCAGAGCGGTACTTCCCAGCAAGTTAACACTTTACGTTTGACTGTATAGTCAAACGTAGCTCGCTTATCGCCACTTCTCTCTGCAAATAGGCCACGGCATTCTAGACACCTATAAGTCCATTTATTTAAAAGCCTTTATTTAAAAAAGAGTTTTTGGCGCACAGGATGGCAAAAGATAATCAAGACATCTACTTTCTTTATCGTTAAACAAACTTTTTTAGGCCACAGAGCTTTCAAACGAAACTTTATTAACAATTGTCAATAAGGACAACAGGCTGCAGGAGCAGGACGGGTCGTCACTGATATCGTATAGACAGCAGACGGTCAAAACAAAAATAAAATTTCTTGTGCAGCAGAAGGCCAAGAGCTCATCCCTTGAAGCAGGTCATCATTGTTGTTGGGAAGTATTTCAGAGTTAGAGTGGGTGATGTTATCAAGAACAAATCATATGCAAAGAAACCTTTAGAATTTTTTATCTGCGCCATTAAAGCGACACAGCTAAGTTACTGCCCCTCTTAGAAACGCACAACAAACTGCTGCTTCATGAACACATGAAGGCCAAGAAAGACACTGCGAATACGGATCTTCCATCATCAACTTAGGTGTCCATAACTGGAGCTTTAATGGCCTGCTACAAATCCTAACTTCACCGTTTAATTATGACTTTAAATTATATTGGTTTATGACGGGGTTTACCTGAGGCATCGCCTACTTCAAAGTCACTGTCGTCAGAGCTGTCATAATCCAAGGCATCCAAGAGGGAAGCAGCAAGTGGCTTCACCTGCCGGCGCTTCAGACTACGGTCCACTGAATGAGCAAGAGAACAAAGCACAACACAGAAAACACAGGCCGATTAAGAACAAGATTGCAACAACATTGAAAAAAACTTGGAATCAGGAGATCAGGGCAATGCAATATTAAACAGTAAATAACTACTTATTGGTTCTTGAAAGAGGTATACGCTCTACTGGGTGCCATTTTAGTTAGTAATGAAAAGATCTTTGAGTGGCACCTTTACATTTCACTGACACAAACCATTTCTAATCACCGTTTTTTCCTTATACACTGCCGATTATAATGCCTTGTGGATTCCTAATGTTTTCCTGGTATATAGTTGATGAAAGCATCACATTCATCATGTTCTACTCACAAAATATCTTTCGTGATTTCAACAGAACACTAAAAGGGTGACAGACCATCAATAAATAGTATGTTGGGAAGGAGCCACATGTCATTCAAAAATGGCCCGCAGCAATCAAGAATTCAAATGATTAGTAGTGGCATATGTCAGAAAGAATCAGTAAATGTTTTTGGCATGGATTGTGGCCTGGTTGAACACACATGTGACATTCTGTGTGCTCAGCAGCATATCAATAGTGAACAGTGACACACCACGAAAAAATCTACATACAAAAACTCAGGATGTGACTGACCGCCTAAAAAATATTTCAAGTGTGACTAGATTTACCAGGGCTGATATATTTTTCGAATGTTACTAATTAAAAGTAATTTAAAACAATTTGAGATGTATAAACAACTATAGTTTTGTTGTAAAAATATTTCTTCCTCGTTTTTACCAGCGCCCAGTAGTAAAGTGCTAAAATGATGCCCAGCATTGAAGAGGATGAGGATTTTAATACTTAAGATTTTATAAAGAGTTTATGGAGTTTACAGCAATTAAAACAATTTTCAAGGTTTCTCTTGGGTGCCAACGCAGCTCTGTGATGCATTGTGTGTTCTGACAGCTATCTGTGATTGAGGGTTGCAGGAGTTACTGTCTGAGGATTAGACCAAGAAAGGTTGCAGGTCCAGACGGTATCAGCTCTCGACTACTCAGAGATTGTGCAGTCCAGCTATCTATGGTAGCTGTACATCCTTTCAACCTCAGCCTCAGTCTGGAGAGGGTACCGGTACCGTGGAAGACGTCCTGTGTGGTACCTGTACCAAAAACTACGTATCCCAGGGAGCCCAACCACTTCAGACCTATGGTCTTGACCTCCCACCTGATGAAGACTATGGAGGGGTTCTTCTCACACACCTTTGACCCCTGGTGAGCCCCCACCAGGATCCACTACCGTTTGCCTATCAGCCAGGCATTGGAATGGATGACTTGTCATTTACCTGAAGCACAGATTCCTTTCTCATCTAGAAAACGCTGGAAACACTGTGAGGGTAAGGTTTTTTGACTTCTACATTGCTTTCAACACGATCCAGCTTAAACAGCTGAGAGGAAAGCTGGAAGAGGCAGGTGTTGACCGCCACCTGACTGCATGGACCACCAACTACCCTATTGGCAGATGTACATCAGGCTGAAGACCTTTGTGTCTGATGTGGTGGCCTACAGCACAGGAGCGCCACAGGGGAAGGGGCTCTCCCCTTTTCTTTTGACATTATACACCTCGGACTTCAGGCAGAACACAACTCACTGCCATCTCCAGAGGGTGACCGTGGTTCAGTTGGTAGAGCAGTTGCTCACTTATCTGAAGGTCGGCAATTGATCCCTGGCTAATGCATTCCACATCTCTGAGTGTCTTTGAGCAAGATACTGAACCCCAACTGGCACCCAATGGCTGGGCGTGAATGGTCACTTATCCCGTTGAGCATGTGGCAACTAGTATGACGGACTCTATCATCACTCTATGCATGTTTGTGTGTGGCATGAATGCTGACTCGTGTTGTAAAAGCTCTTTGAGTGGTCGGGCAGACTAGAAAAGCAGTATATAAGTATAGTCCATTTACCATTTAGAAGTTCTCTGATGAATCAGTTGCATCATCGTTGGATACATATCAGAGGGGAACGATCTGGAGTACCAGAACACTATTAAGGACTATCTTGTCTGGTGTGAGTGTCAATCAAAACAAATAACCCACCGTTGAACATCCAGGATTCGAACATTGAACAGGTGAACTCATACAAATTCCTGGGTGTTGACCTCAACAATAAATGGAGTGGTCGGACAACACATATGTCCTGCCAAAGCTGTCTCCATATGCTGAGGAGACTGAAGTCCCTAGGAGGATGCAGGACTCTGTTAAAGACCTTCTATGACACTGTGGTACCATCTGAGATTGTATACGCTCTGCTAGGTGGGAAGAAGCACAGAGAGGGACAGGAAGAGACTCAATAGGCTGGTCAGGAGGTCCAGCTCGGTCCTGGACTGTCCCCTGGACTCTGTGGAGGAGGATGTTGACCAAGCTGACATCCATCTTTGACAATAACCCTCACCCCCTATATGAGAGTGTGGGAGCTCTGAGTAGCTCCTTCAGTGGCAGACTGCAGTCAGACTTTAGAACGAATCCCCGTGAGACTATGTAATGAAACTCAGAACTCACTACCTCACTACACACCTTGAGTGTATGTGATAATCATCAATGACTACACACCATGTTTGTTCCTCTAATTGCACTACTGTACCTGGACAACTATTGCACATCTAATAATAATAATAATACATTTAATTTATAACGCACTTTACCTTTTGATCAAATCTCAAAGTGCTCAAGGTGCATCTGTACCTGGACAACTATTGCACATCTATAACTGGACTATTTTAATTCATATTAAATATGCCATTGGAGATTGGACTCTTTTTCTTTTCTTTTTTTTATATATACGTGTACTTTATTCCTGTATTTCAATTTACATGTATATTTTTACATTCTAATTTTGGCTTTAGTCTATATGTATGTGTATATATAGGTGTGTACGTTTATGTGTGTATATATATATATATATATATATATATATATATATATATGTATGTATGTCTAAATGTATATGTATGCGTTTATATGTGTGTGTATATATGTATATTGTGGAAGAAATATGTTATGAAACTAACAGATAATTCATGATGATATTTATTGCATAATACAGAAACTAATGAGCCTGAAGCAGTTAAACCAAGCTAAATACTGGTCTGAGTGAGGAAAATCACTCAGATGCTGGTTAGCATTTTTAAGTACTTAACCATTCACTCTCAATAAAGCAGTGTCAGTCGAAAAGCGAAACAACATTACAGAAGTCCATCCAAACAGTAATTCTGAAAATAAAATAATGCTCCCGTTTTCAATGGTTTATTGTAAATGCATTGCAACACAAGTCCAGTTTTTAAAATATGATGTTACAACAAACTATACTGTACAAGTATACTGTACGTCAGATCTGTCCCTCAATGTTAATATTGATCTTGATTCACTTCAGGCTTGTACAAAGGTTACCGTTGCTACTTATAGAGGAAAAAATATAACAATGAAGTACTGCGTAGGCCATTGTCCCTTTGAGAGAACAATAATGAGCCTCTGCAGCTAATTTTCCATGGGATGAATAAGACCTCCCATACAAGTAGTTCAAGACCACTTTATTGTTGGACTTCAACATGTTAGATTATATATTACGTTCACTGTAAGTATTTTTACAGTGCGATTTTTTTTATAATCTCTTAGGGGTATTTCAAGGCAGGATCACTCCACATCTACACAGTATAAGTGCTTTGTGGTATTTGAGCTTGTAGATAAACAAGGGCTGTAACAAAAAATATATGCTTCATGAACTTCTTATTGAGACAAATTGCTTTTATGCCACATCAAACTAAGACAAAATGTGTTATTTAGATGTCATCAGGGTATTTCAATGAAGAATTACTCCTAAAGTACACTGTAAGAATGTTGTAGTATTTGTGCATGTAGTCTAAAGAGTTTAATTCAAGTGGTAAAATTTTCAAGGCAAGCAAATATACCACAAAGGCTAATATTTTCTATTTAAATCTGACTCTGACTCTGTATGCATCTGGTATGTCTTTGTTTTAAAGATGCAGTGAGTTAAAGCTTTGGGTCGTCCAGCGGTGAGATTTCAGGTAGCGATAATATAAATCAGTTGATCCTGCCCTATCCTACGATCTAAGGGGGCCTTCAAGTGTCAAAAGGATGTCATCGTCCATGACCGTTTCAAATAGCCTGCTAAATGACGAGGTTCCTTTGAATTGATATATTTAGAGATTATATGAAATTACTTTATCTGTAAAACAATGAGTCGAAGTTGATATGCATGATCACCACTATGATAATTTCTTACGGTACGGTTGTGGGACGTTTGTCATGGTGGCGCTGTCCTTCGCAAAACTCACTATTTAGCGATGGATTTTCAAACCTCGCCATCAAGCAGGTTAACATGAAGACCCAACTCATTAAACTGTTGGGATTTAAACTGGGGATGACCGTGCAGTCTAACCGGTTCAATACGGTTGGCAATGCAAGGTTGCGTGATGCTGGAGAGGTTACTCCCCAAGGTAGCAGGGAAGTCGCAGTGATCACTCAATCATTGGCACTTAGAAATGGCAAGGTCTGGGAGGGGAAGGGGTCACTGAAAAACTTTCTTTGCTGATCTGGAGCAAACACCGTCAGACAGCCTGGAAGTCCTGAGGCTCATTGTCAAGTGTGAATCGGGCTTAATTTGTGCAGTATATGCCCGGATATAGGTTTGTCCTTTAAGGCTGCAGTCATACAAGCATTACAAAGAAACATGGTGGCCTTCAGGGAGAGGACCCGCTCCATCTGGAGACAAAAAAGGGCTTATTCTAAGCTAATGTTAAAAAAACATTTTTATTTTATTTAAATATGGTTATGAATATTTATACTTTATTTATTCAAGGAGATACATCCTTCATTATACACATTGCACCTTACACGTCTCAAAGACATCTTTTGAAAATATGATGTTGACCTTCTTTGCGTTTACCATAAAACTTTGTAACATCATAACGGAGCGGATGGTCTGAGTCCAACTGAAAGACAAACGACTGGTTTACCTGCAATAACGTCCCTCACCTGATCTCGGTTCAGTCCTAGCAAACTATTAGCAAACAAATCGCACAGCTGCGCCTAGAGAGCTGTAACCTCCCAAAAGGCTGTAGATATAGCTACCCAACGGACTATTTTTATCATAACAACGCGTGGCTTGCACACTAATTTCCCCAAACAATCCTTCGATCATTCCTATATCTCCCAACCTCACACCCTCTTCTTTTAAAGAGGCTGCGTTAGCCAACCGTAGCTAACATAGGCTGCAGTCTCAAAAGGATGTCATTGTTATGAAATAATTCACCCCACTTCACACCGGAATTGCATTAAAAGGTTATATTATCGTTATGATGACATTAAAACACCAAACAGCGATAGCGTTGCCACAAAGACCAAGTGCTAGCCACTCAACCAAGCTAGGCTAGATAACTGTACCTAGCATTAACTGTGCTCCTTCACGCCAATTTACGCCGTTATTCTGTGGAGAATTTAACCAATTTTGTACAAATATGAGCACTGCCATTGCACTGAAGGTTGATGTTCTCATTATAACGGCATTTGCTAAATAGACCAAGGAAGGCGTTAGCTTTGTCAGAAGGACCAGGTGCTAGCCGCACAGCTTAGCTAAGCTATCGTAGCTTCTTATAAGCAGCAGGAGAGAATTATTAACATTTTTGGGGCACCAGATGATTTAATTTTATAAAAGCATGCAGTGTCCACATGTTAAGTGACAACACGAAAAGCAGGACTCACTCTGAAGTTCGTATTTACGACAAAGAGTGACTCCGGTCTCCCTTTAGCAGCAGCATGTCATGTGGACAATGGAGAGCAGCAGTGACGTAGGGGATGTTGTCGCCATGGCGACAGTTTAGATGCAGAACAGAACAGCGGAGAAGGACCGATAAAAGAAAGACCATTGGAAAGAACTTGTCTAAGTTGGCCCTATTCATTATAAATCTTGCTTTCACGTATTGTATTGTGCAACATATTGTAAGCTACAGTGTTTTATAACTTTTAGGAAAATCTCAGTTTTATCAAGATAAAATGGTTGAATATCACAAAGAACCTCTAATGGGAGATAGATAAAGCGTAGATATAGTGTAGATAAAGGTTCATTGAAAGGTATGGAATAGTTGAGTTGTGTCCCTGTAATGTAAATTTTGCAATAATAAAGTTTTAATAATACTTTAATAAACATACAACTTTACAAGAGAAAGGTGTACTATTACAAAACTGAAGTTGTGAAGTATTTTGTCAGTATTACAGTTGCCAGCAGGGTACCACTGGATGGAAACCGGTGATCCACTGTGGCGACAACTGGGGGGCGAAAGAAAGATTACAAGAGGGAAGCTGTTAATTTTGAAAGAAAAATTACTCCTGAATTGAAAACATGTTAACAAGAATGCTGTTTTTGCAAAACATTTTGATTTTACAAAATGAAAGCTGTATTACCACGTGAATAAAGTAATAGTAAATATTACAAGAATTAATTATATTTACAATAATAATACAATATAGTCATAATTATATAGTTATACTTTATTAGAGTTATAATTTAACAGTAATAGTTACTTTATACAATAATAAATCATATTATTTAAAAGAATAACATAATTCTACAGCAATTATAATTTTAAAATAATAATATAATAATTTTCCAGACCTAAAGTAATAATTTTACAAGAATAAAGTTATGATGTTATGAATATGTTAGATTTCAACAACAGGGAAATCCTAATTTTCCAATAATTAAGTTGAACGTTTTTTATAAAAAGAAGTCATCATAAGTAGTAAATATAATGTACTAATGATTTAAATTTATAAAGCTGTCTTGCTAATCCTACTAAAATAATGTAATTTTGCAATATTAAGAGAACAAAAAAATAGATAATATTACAGAAATAAAATGCTAATTTTACAAGCATGAAGTCTGAATTCCTTGTCTGGATTTAAAACCAGGATGTTGTTGCAGTGCTCACAATGACTATTTCCCTCTGAATCCTTTTTTATTTGTCATTCTCCCTATCTCATTGTGAAACTCCTTCATCAATACTTTGATTTGGATTTGAAGAAATGGTTCCTTTAAAGAGACGTAAGCGCATGCAAATATTGGCTTATATATTTGTCTCCTTTTTCAAAAGATTAGCTTTGTTTCTTTTGTCCTCCTTTGACTTTGCCACATTAGAAAATAAGAGAAGATTAAAATAAATGAGTCCAGATTGATCCTGATACATGGGAAAGAGAGGAGTGATGGCGAAGGCAAGCGAAACAAATGATTACAACTGTCCTTGGTTGATGACAAATGGCCCTGCTTTCTGTTGCAAAGAGGTAGTTTCTTATCAACGTACATCAAAACACTTGTGGGATATCACCACAACCATCTTTGTCATCATCACTATCAAAATTTCCATCGTTTTCTACCCTGCCCTGCTTTGATCAACAAAAAGCCTGGGATGCTGCTGATAGTGTTGCAGGGAATATGATGAGTAGTGGCTGTGAAATTGCATTGATAATGTTTGTGAGGCCAGGTTTAAATTCAACTCTTACTTTGATGCAGATTGCCCTTTAACTCTTAGATTTTAGGTGTTTGGTGAGACATTTCATGTCGCCACCGTATCCGCCACAACTGCAGATCTTTCATGTTAACTTGGTAACTCAAAAACGCTTTCATGGATAATTTTATACCCATATAGACCATTGAGCGAGGGAAGAACTGGATTAATTCTGGGAAAGGTTGGTTGTATATTTCCGACACTAGAGGGCGCTTCATCACCAAAAGTTTTTGGGTCTTAATTTCTAAACCGTTGGTCCAATTTAGTCCAAATATTGGTGCATATGAATCTATTTTGTAAATATCATAATTTACACTAGTAGGTCATATTTTACACAATAGTGGAAGCTTTTTTTGATGAGGAGCACTGTTCTATGGACGTAACTCAAAACCACTTTCATGGGTCCTTTTCAAATTTGACACCCACATAGGCCGTATTGCGAGGAAAAACGGAATGATTTTGGGAAAGGTCGGTTGCATATTTCTGACATTAGGGGGAGCTTTATCTCCAAAGGTTTTCTATCCCGAATTACCAGTATCATATTTTACTCTAATAGTTCATATTTGACTCCCCAGGGGAGCATTTTTTTAGAAAAACAATGTTTTCCCGACAGAAATTCCTTACTAGTTTGATTTTGCTCAAATTTATCACATGAGTCGACTCGAGGAGATCTTACTTGCTTATATCAATATTATATTTCACTCTAATAAATCATATTTTACTCACCACAGGGAACTTTTGCTCTACGAAAACCCAATCAGGGAGATTGCTTGTGCAACCATGGGGATTGGGAACTTTTCAGGACAAACCCTTGCTGTTAGGAACGACAGTGTAGAACTAGTTGTTACTGTTGATCTTGTTATTATTATCAATATTATACAGTACGTTCTTCGCACTGAAGTTAGCATATCTAAATAGAGAAGAAGAAAAAAAAATAGATTATTTATCAACAGGATTAATCAGAAAGTCATAATATATATTTTAAGGTTTGGGCTGGGCTATGGGACAGAAATGTTAAATTTAGATGCAGATTCTGATCCAGGAGTTTTTCCTCCTCTTTCTTTACCATTACTCCTTCGGCTATTTTTCAAGAGGGAAAAATGAGGTGCAAAGGCATACTGTATATACTGAAAAATACCATCAACCCATTAGTCCAAGCTGGAATGAAGTCGATTAAACCAGCTGATGGTGACTTGAAGATTTGATTTAATGGGAATCAGCAGGAGAGGCTGGGTAGTAATGCTGCAGAGCTGAGATCTTGAGAAAGTGTCCTTCCACAGATATCAGTCAGCCTGATGAGCCACAGGACAGAAGCAATTACATGGAGAGCAAGAATCACACAGGGTTTAGGAAATAAAAACATTACTATAAGGACGCACCGTGACAAGTAAGGTTTAAAACCTCATTTGAAGAGGAGTAATTGAATCGGGTTTTATTTATGAATCCTGAGGTAACATGCAACAAAATCTCTGTGTTGATCTACAGCCCTGCTCCACCTCGAACTTTTGCATTTAAATTGGAATATTTGTCTATTCACACAGTGTAAATCATGTGACACCGTGTTCAGCACTTATCTTTCATGAGACTACCTTTACATTTCATTCTACTGCTACAGAAGGTGAATTGTATTAGTACTCCTGTTGTATTGCCTGGTTTAAAATGTCCACCAGAATCCAATTACATGAATATAAAATACACCTATAAATTTCATTGACAGATGAATCATAGGAACATGCAAGAAAATATAGTTGTAAAATATAAGTTCTTAATATTTATGTTTTCAAACAGGGGTCAGGTTGGTCAGCACATCCTGGAGCCCTTGTAAAAGATAACAGATAATAAAAAATAATTAGGATTAATTTCAGGGAGAATTCATCTTTGTTCACTGTGTAAGTGCAGATATATGTTTAGCCTATAGTTTAAAAAAAGATTATTATGTGGTTCCTCTGTTGGCTTGTTTTTCTTTTTTATAAAGTTGGTTTTAATCAAACCTCAAATTAATTATATGTGTTTTATTTACTGGTTGGGAAGAAATTAACTAACCCAAGGGGCAGCTTTTTCAGGGTGGTGGTCCGGTGTTCGCTATGTTATGTTATGACTGCAACAGAATAGAAGTAGGGACATCAAAACCAAAATAACCAAACAGGAAGTACTTTGGATCTCTACCCCCCATGGATGGATAGTCACAGCATTTTTGTGAAAAAGCAATAGCCTTTTCCAGAATGTCATGAAATAAAAACTTGTACTCTCAAGATATGGTGATGTGGAATCAATAAGGAGCTCCTGTTAAATGCTAAACAGGTCATTTGCATATTTATGCCGCAAAAACTAAATTTCCCCTTTAGGGATTAATAAAATTTCTATCTATCTATCTATCTACCTATCTATCTATCTATCTATCTATCTATCTATCTATCTATCTATCTATCTATCTATCTATCTATCTATCTATCTATCTATCTATCTATCTATCTATCTACCTATCTACCTATCTATCTATCTATCTATCTATCCTTCCATCCATCCATCCATCCATCCATCCAGCTAAGAAACGTTACATTTTCTAATTCAAATAAATGGAATGAACCGAAAAGATTCCCAACATATTAAAAGGCCCATTCCAGCACATGTGAGTTGTGTACATGATGATTCATGAAAAAGTATCACAGACTTTTTGACTTCTGTTCCAGGAAAAACTTCACCTGAGACAAATCCTCACTTTATGAGGCCAAATTTAATCTGTGACCACAAAAAGTGGTAAAGGTCACAAAAACACAACTTCAGTACTTGGACGTTCGTAGAAATTTGAATGAAAAAATATGAAGCAGTTTTTCAGATCTGCTAAGAGACAAAATATACTATCAGAATCAACTCAAGTCACACTTGTAATCAGGCAAACCGAAAAATAAAAAAAATAAAAACTGCTAAAATAGCAAAGTGCGCCACTTCAGAATTTGATTGCTGTGTTTAAAAAGTCCTGTGATACAAAAAACTCGATCTCTGAGTAATGTGCTGTGAATGTGACGGATAGACAAATGGACAGGATGGACTGAACTGGATACTATATTCCCCTTCATTCATGTTGGGGGGTAAAAACCAACAGAGCATTCTACTTGCCTACTAATTCCCTTTGAAGTGGACTGCACAGTATATTCTGCCATGTAATTTAAGATTCAAAACTATCATAGAATAGATAGAATAGCTTTATATCATTGTTAAAAACCAAACAATGAAATACCGTTTTCAAGCTCAAGTTAAGGCAAAAATCAATCAAGAATCGAAAATAGAACAGCAGGATCAAAATATTGATAAAGTGCAATATAAATATAAATAAAATATATATAAGAAAAACGATGTAGTCAAACACAACACAAACTGTTCTTCAGTCTGTTTGTTCTAGATCTGATAGATCGGGGGGGGGGGACTAACCATACTGCTGGCCTTCTGTTGTAGTCGGCCAGTGCAAATGTCTCTGAGGGAGGGTAGTGATGTTACGAGGACACGCTCTGCTGCCCTCCCCACCCGCTGCAGGTCCTTCCTGTCCTGTGAGGTGCAGCTGGAGAACCAAACCGCGCAGCAGTAGGTAAGGAGGCTCTCTATCGCCGACCGGTAGAAGTTGATCAACAGGTGGTGAGGGAGGTGAGCGTGTTTGTTATTCCTACTATGGTCGTGTCATCAGCGAATTTGAGGATGGTGTTCGTAGGATGGTTGGGGGAGCAGTCATGGGTGAAGAGGGAGCAGAGGAGGGGGCTGAGGACACACCCCTGTGGTGTGCCAGTGTCCAGGATGAGAGTGGATGATGAGTGGCCTCCCATCCTGACTTTTTGGGGTCTGTTGCTGATATTCTCGAACATATTAGAGCTTCCGTCACATGAAAATGGTAAATGGGCCCTGCTTATGTTACATCATTCTGGTCCGCTCAAAACTCACTCAAATTCTCAATAACATTAATACATCGGTAGCAACTTGGGTTCAGTATCTTTCTCCGTGGAACCGCTGACCTTCATGAGCTGCAGTTTCTCCAAGACCCGGGCAATTCTTGATGTAATCACAGCTTTTGTATTTTAATTGAGAAATTGCCAATGTGGTCCAAACCAAGTTCCCTCATATACATTCTATATTTTATAATTTACACTGTGTCTCCATGGATACCAGTATCCACGTTATGAGGCTTAGGTTGTTCACGTAAAGCCCAGATAAATCCGGTTATTCGTTCCTCTGTATGCATGATAAATACTGTTATCCTAGTTAAATTTTATTGTGTTATTGTTATTGTTATTGTTCTGTTTGCACAGGGGACTCGGATGTTTTCAACATTTCTGGAACTGAAAGTCTAACTTTATATTAACCCTTTAATGTGCTGTTCAACTGTTTGGTTGATCATGTTTTGAGTCCCAATTTCTTAATGAAATTTGCGCCACTTGATTGAACGTGTTCATAATATGACCCATAATATGAGGTCGCCAAGGAGAAGGGCGTTACCCTGACTATTGAGAAAGTCCCATTCCATAAGTAGGACATTTTTTTTGACATATTAAAGCACGTAATGATTTACAAAACATAATTATGTAACGTCATACAACCAAAGAAAAGCCTGACAGTGTCAAATAGTTTCTTCTTTTCCAATTTTTCATCTCTTTCTTCCTAATTGATTTCACTTCATGATGAAGGTAGTAACTGTGAGCTGATCCCATTAAAATGAATATTTCCCAATCCGACTCCATATTTTTAGTGTTCAAAAAAATTCAGGGCCAAATAATTTGCTCTAGTGTCTAAGATATTAGATATAATATTAAATTAAAAAATGACCCAAAGAAAATCATTTTTTCGTAGTGTGAACATTAAAGGGTTATTTCTGGTGTTTTTTCATAGTTAACCTTTCAAGAATATTTAACACTGTCATTACGTAAAACACAAAACTCGTCCCTCCTGAAGACAATTTTGTTGACGCCACCATTGTGTGTATTTCACCCATGTTCTGCCCAGTAATACTCAGCTATCAGAAATCACATTTAGACATTTACACATAGCATTATTCCGGTTTCTTTACAGGCAGTAAGAATATTCAGGTTTCTCAAGATTATCCCAGTTTCCCAAATTGGGATATGACTTTAACATGTGCAAACAGAACATAATTCTTCAAAGGACGAGATTAATCAAAAACTGAAGCTTGTAAAAACTACTAGTTTAGCTCCTTCGGAGGTTGAATCTGTAGCAGTTGAACTTTTTTTCAAAGCTGAAGACTACTACTGATTCAGCCTCTGAGGATTACCATGACCTGGATGAATGAGAATCTAAACAAATCAAAGGTCCCCTTAAAATCCCAAACTTTACCGACACGGACTAATTTACACAGCCAGCATTAGCATACTCTCAGCATCCATGATAACAGAACGAGCCCAGCTGCAGCGGTAACTCCTGAGCACGGGTGAATTGAACAGGATTGTGTGTTGTTGTTTTTTACGCTCATCATCTGACAGAGGAAGACTCTGTCACTTTTCTTCAAAAGTGACATGTTATGTATGAGCAGTATGTTAACGTTAACAATATGGCACTAACAAATGTGGGACTCTAAATGACTCTAGTGTGAGGTTAATAATAGTTTTTGCTCTTTAATCGCACTGTGCATCAAATCTCAGATTGTGGGAGTGATGAAGCGACGTCGCATAGAAAGGGCTTAATTATGTGCTCTGTATTGACTTGTTGTATCTGCTGTTGTGATCAGCAGATTTTTCACAACAAAAGCCCTCATTTAAAGTAGCAGTCACACATTCATTGTTAATAAACCTTTGATTAAGGATGAATCAAGCAAACAAAAATGTATATATGTAGCAGATAATCACAACAAATCCATATGAAGGATTTCTCCTTAAAGATCAGGTTTGGACTGTACTCTTTGTTCTCAAGAGACTCAACCATTCAACATGAATATTACAAATTATAGGCGTGTGATGAAAAGTCTAATGTGCCATAGAGGAGGATTATTGGCAGTATGTCATGTACATGACCTATGGGACTTCCTGTATGGGAAGAGAGAGAGAGAGAAAGAGCGAGGGAGGAACAGAGATAGCAACAAAAGTAATACCAGCTATAATTATAGGAAGCTTCTGTGGTTAATCAAGTTAGTAACATGCATTAAGGAGACATGATTATGTAGAGAGGGAGAGGGAGAATGAGAAGCTTTGTAGTCCTTTGTAGTTTGAAGTCCTTCAGCAGTTTAAACCTATTGCAGTAAAGCTAAGTGCAAGCCTAGGCCAGCTTTAATTATAAGGTTCATCAAAAAGGAAAGATTTACGACTACAAATAAAAATAGGGAGGATCTACCTCCTGGTTTAAGAACGGATGATGGTTCCACGGGACAGGAGCGTGATAGATGAAGGCTAGCCCATGTTGTCTGATTCCACAGAAGAGCAACTGTACCACAAACTATTTTAAAAGTTCATGATGGTTCTGATAGAAAGGATGGCACCAGGATGCATTATGGGAATAAGTAAAGGATTTCTAATGCATTCTGTCACTGTTTCTTTCTTTCTGGTAGGTTCAGAGCATCACCCTCTCAGTATACTTCGGCTCCAGATTTACAAATTGAGCAATTGAGTGCTTTTATATACCAACTTACGAATTTAATGGAAGCTTGAAATAATTTGACCATAAACCCCCAATTTTGAGGTCCTAATGTTCATTTGACCTTGTCTACAGAAGAAGAATTCAAGCCTTTAGAAGATACTCGCCAGCTGTCCTCATAGGGACAGACGATTACAAAACACACTCTCACACAAACACAAACACAGCATAAGTATCAGCAAGGTTAATGGATGTCATGGAAACTCGATTCATTAGCCCTGGCACCTTGACACTTTGTTGCTGGGCTGTGAAGAGACTCCTCTGAATGCAGCAGGAGATCCAATCGTTTCCAGATAAGCCCTCAGCTCTGACACTCTGTATATGACAATGTTTCAGTCATGTTCAGAGAGCGCCTCTACGGAAGATATTCTCCCAAAAAAATGCAGATGGCATGTGTCTGACAACTTCCAATTTCCTTTAAAAGGCAAGACTATTTATAAAACTTTCTGGCACCATCTCCTTGACACTTTAGACTCAGCCTCCATTTCTCTGATGGATTGGCTGTCATATTCCCAGAGTGCAGTGCTTCTTTCGCTTTATGGACGTCTCTGCGCTCCTGACTGTGCGTCACAAGCAGTAGTTTTTCTTTCTTATCTTTAAACTGCTGTTTCTGGCCTCCTCATGTAAACACAGCTGAATAATGATACCTGTGGGATTGTTTAACTTGGCTGATGGAGTTCATCTACCATTAAATGTATGCAGTCACTCAGTGCTTCATCAGTTATCATTAATGACGTGCATGTTATGATGTCACCGAGGTGATATGCGTGTTGTTATGTTTGCAGTAAATGGGATTACTGCAGTAAGGAAAGGAAATAAGCATCTATGAGTTCAGACCTGATGTTATTTTTGCACGCACCAACGTTTTAGTCATTCAATATCTGTTGTTAATTATTTATATCCATTCATACACTCACTGTACACTGCAACAGTCTACAACATCATGATGTCTTATTCATCTCATTTTCGCTGTTTTTTCTTTGTAGTTATAATCATAGACTAACCAGATTTTACCTTATTTTTATTTATTTTATTTTGTTTTGTCTTACCCTGACCGTGAATGTAGCTGCCGCCACCGCGACAGATCAATTTCCTGTAAAGGATTACTAAAGTATCTATCTTATCATATCTTAATATCTGTTCTGCACAATTGATCACATAGATCCTGTTAAGACCTGGTTTTAAGATGAGTTTTGGATGATTGGATCACAAGCAGACAACGAGACACATCGTCGTTTACGCCTGTGTTTATCATGGGACTCCAAATTCATCCAGCTGACTACTTGGGTTCAGATTTCGTTGCTGCCCATGTTATTTCCGCCAGAAGGTCAAAGGCCGTCGCACGTAGTTATCGGTCAGGTCAGCCAAGGGCCAGATTTGTGAAGTTAGCTATCACGGGTTACCTAACAACTTGAAAATGTTTCAAGAGCTAATAATAAAGTTCCGACTGTTCCGACTGCTGAGACTGACAGGACGAAGTCATTTGCGACTTGCTGAAGAGCGCAGGACAAGGTGAAAATTGAAGCACGTCAGAAAAGCAGAAATATTTTCCTGTTATGTTTTGTTTGAGACGCAGCAGGAAACATCAACGTTTACTTTACAAAAGATATGAGCTCAAATGCGTCCCAGACCACCTGAGCAAGGGGTTTAAGTGATCGGATCACAATGCAGCTTGGTGGTCTTCCTGGTCGTTTACACTTGTGTTTAGCGATGTATCTTGCCGTCCTCCAATTGCCCAAAATTATAAAATAGAAATGGGTTCTCAGGCCCTGTTTTGTGACAGAAATTTTTTAAAACATAAATGTTTTTCCTTCGCGTTTAAGCTTTTCATACAATCATTTCATGAATATGCTCCTTTGTACAAAATTCTGCAGATAAAGAAAAAATACAATGTAGTAGTATTCATGCCAGGCCAGTGGTTGATAGTGTAACATTTTAAAATCAGTGGAAAGCAAATTGAAAGAGTTTTGTTGTTATTTTATACAACAAATAGGCAGATAGGCTGAAAATGTAATAGATGCATGAAAAGGGCCGTAACATCTCCGGCTTTACAATAATTGAACACATTGTAAAAACAGTCCCAGTTCACACAGTGACCGCTATTAAACTCTGGAATATGTGTGGAATTTTGTCCCACTGTTGCAGGAGAGCTTTAGTGCAGCCGCATTGGAAGGTCCGCAAGCATGAAGTGCTGCGGCTGTTCCGTGTCACCACTGTTTTCACAAGAGTTGAGTTTGCCAGTTTACAATAAGATGGAGATGAGGATTATACTATGAACCCCATTTTCAAAAGTCTAGATTGTCAGGAAACAGTCATGCAGTTGTCCTGTAAAATAGAGGCCAAACTACAAATAAAAGCTTTTCTGTTGATATATTAAAGTCCCCTTAAAGTTCTTTCATTGAGGCAACAACTCAATCCTAGCCCAGCGGATGCAGTCCACTGGTTTCAGGCGGAGAGCTATGGCCTCAGATTTGGAGGTGCGACCCTGATGTCAGCCGCTTCACGTCTGCAAACCACTCCAGTGCATGCTGAGGATCATGGGCTATTGAATCGAAGAGAGGCCCATCATCAGTGAGAAGATGTGTCCAAAATGGACCCTCTCCTCACCTCAATTTCACCTTTAGATCCTGGTGTGGACAAACCCAATCCCGCTGGATGAGCTGAAAAATGTTGTTAAGGCTGGGGACATCTGGAATACCACCATTTTCCCACTGCTAGCCTTACATGACCATGGATAACAGGCAGGACCGCCACTGGCACATTTGGGCCCCTAATGGGTATTTGGTTATTGCGCCCCGGCCCCAGCCCTATGGCTATACATATGTGTACGTGGAAATAAAGGTATATTATGTCTAAGATAAACAATTTAATAAATACAATTAAAAAATCTGAAATATATACTTCTGATTCACAAACTAAAAAAGTTTTAGTAAAAAAAATAAAATAAATAAAAATCAAACTGAAATTGAAATGAACAGTAAAAATAATAGTAGGCTGTACTTCAACATAAGTAACTTCAAAATAATTTACTTCAAACTCAAATGAATATATTATCGTCACAAACAGGGATTATATAAAAGAAACTGAAATAGTAAATTCAAACCTATAAAATACAATTTTTTTGAAAATATATATAATCCAGCTATTTTTGTTTTGTTCACTTCTAATAATTATCTATTATTTATGACAAAAACAGTGTTATTATCTTAACAATAATTAATTTAATATATATCACCATCATTATCAACCAAATATCTGACAATAAATTGATATGAGTTTACTCCGTCAACAATTCTCTGAACATGTAATGTGTTCTACAACCTCTGGCTGTTATGATCCAAACCTAACATTTGATATTAAAATAAATAAGACACATATCATATAAATTGATATTTGACCATGAACTCGTCAGTTTGCTGCTCCTGTTCATCAGACGTGAATGCAGAGTGAAGAACAACATCTCAACTGACATCAATGAATGACAATAAAGACTGTGTCCGAAAAATCAGCTTTATTGAATAACAAGTGAATGACTGAATGAATGTCCAGTTCCTGTCGAGTCACACACTCTCCCTATTATGCAAATAATTTGGCTTTTAGATCTTTATTTTTAACATACCTGCATGCGAAGCTTTGTATCTCTTTCTACTTCGCGCGCGCTCTCTCTCCCTTTCTTGAGCGCGCGCTGTCTCTGCTTCCGTCTCTCTCGCTCTTTCTCTCTCTCCCCGTCTGTGTTGCGCTGTGTTTTACTTTCACTGACACAATATGTGGCGACCACCTCTTTCCCCCGGTTGATGTGCCCCCCGCGCCTTTGATACCCTAAAGTGCATTATAAATTAAATGTATTATTATTATTATTATTATTAAGCAAGCACAGTCTGCGTACAGGAAGAGGCGGGTCTGACAACAGGAAGTAAATTAATGGATGGTAGTGGTGATGGCGTTTGGTGCTTTGAGGCCATCCTGAGTTTTGCATCCGAGGCGTTTTCAGGAAAGACCAGCTCACCTGGCCAACAAAAATAAATACACATTGGATGAAATCCTGCCTCAAATCTTTCAAAATTCAGAAGTGACATTTTTAACCCAAACAAAGAGGTTCTCATGCGTTGTATTATTTACTGACGGTACTGATTGATGCCTATGCAGCCACTGAATGGCTTGACCTTGGAAAGAACCATGTGGTTATTGATTAAAAAATGCTCTATTAATAACTTACTATTGTAATCCAGAATATCTGAATTATTATCTGTGTATTATCTCTGCTATTCATTGTGATTTCTGCATTATTATTTCCTAGGAATTCAGGGAAGATGATAAACAATGATGTAGCAATAATAAAGGAATTGGTAAAATACTTAGGGTTTGTGGGAAATCAGCCTCGGGGGTGTGTGTTATCCAGCTAATGAACAAAAAAATTTGCCAAGAAACAAAACTTAACATACTGGAAGCCTTTAGTTTTCCCGCAATACCTGCACAGAACTTTCTTTTTTAATGTCAGGTCAACAATACCTATTCATAAAAAAATGTTTCCTTGTTTGTTTGTTTGTTTTAGCCAAATTCTACTAAAATTAGATACATTTCCCTTTATGTTTTACCTTATAGGTTTTATCAAAAAATATGACATAAAATGGTCATTAATTACCCTTTTTTTTACATGACTTAAGACTTGACACAAACATTACGCTTAAACACTGACTCAGATTGAATCAACAGGCGATACTGTTGATGGGAAAAGGCAAGACAAAAATGTAGTTTGAAATAAAAAAAGACGTTACAATAATGAAAACATTCTGTTGGTGCGATGGTGTGAATAGTTTTGTTTGCTGTGCCACCATCACTGGTCAGCTCCATCAAGGGTGGTGGAGCATGAGAATAAGATTGAGAAGAAATCTGTTTGTATAGCTAAACACTATGTTGCAAAGTTCAATAAAATACAAAAATAGAATAATAAAAATAGTTAAAAATCCACATCAAGAACAACTAAATGAAGAGAAAGGCTGATGATAAGAGTGAGTAGAATGAGGAGATTCAAAGGAGGAACAGACTTTGCTTTGCTGAAATGCTAAAGCAGGTAGATCCAAAGCTGGGGGTCTGGACTGCAAAGGCCTGGTCAAATCTTAATTTAGGATCCATTAGAAGATCTCTGCAGATCTCGAGCAACGATCAGGCTCCTGAGGATTTAGCAGGTCAGATATAAGCTGGAGTTACACCATTCAGGGCTTAAGAAAAAAACATGCATTAGGATCTTAAAATCAATTCAGAGGCTCAGGAACAGCCAGTGACGTTTAGTGGTGCATTCATAGCATTTAAGCTGCTTTCTGACTAAAATAACAGATACCACACCATAAAAACTCCACTAAAACTAAGCATTCAAAACATAACTCAAGTCAAAGTATGTAAGTATTATCAGAAAAGTGTACTCAAAGTAGCGGTAACAGGTATACGTTTGCAGTGAAATGGTTTATCCTTCAGTCTATCACAAGCATAAAAAATCACCACATCTGTAGTTAGACGGTTTTTCACTGGACAGGAAGGATATAAAAAAAAATGTAATACAACAAGTAACTTGTAACTAACGACCATCAGACAAATGGAGTGGACCAGAAGTATGAATTAGCATAAAGAGGTGAAAATCAAGTAAAGTAACAGTACAACAAATTGGTAATGAAGTACACAGTAAATGCAGATAGTTGATACTCGTCACCGGCAGCAAACATCTGTTTGATGCGGTTATTTCTCTATCTGTGCGTTGAAAGCCTGGCAGCATTATTCTGAATCCGCTGCAGTCTTTGCGACTTCGTCTGCCGGTACTACAATATATTTCATGGCAATAGTCTAGTCGGAAGAAAAATGAAAGTATGGATGACCTTTTCTAAATCTTTCTGAATTGATCTTGATTTGGACACACAGATGATGAAAAAGGTGTGGGCTGGATGAAGTCAGAGGATACTCTTGCAGGGGTCTGACCTGGTTGTAAACTACAGTATTTCTTCTCAGGATAGCTGGAGCACGTGTCACAGTTTTATCTCCTCGCGACAAATATTAGAGGTGTTTGAGCTGAAGCCATCTCAACCTACTGTCAGAGTTTAAGGATGTCAGAAAGCCAGCTACCAGGGTGCGATTCAACATGAATATGCAAATCAGAACATGCTCCGTGTCAGGATGTGTTCCATAAAGCGACATCATCAGTCCAGAAGTTCTCTGCAAAGCCACATTCTGATTTATTCAACCTGTTTTCAGCAGATAATGATCAGATAAATATGATGTGAACTAAGAGTGAAATGACAAAAATATATTTGGTTTGGTCTCGATCAGATTGACTGAAATAATAATAACCTGATGTCTTAGAGAAGCCTAAATACCTATAGTTTTCTTTGACTTAAGCGAGACAAAAATATCCAGACGTTTCGATTAATAAACATTAATTTGTTTAAATGATGATTGTATTATGACATAACAGTGTGTATGCTAATGTCGTTTCCGTTATATAGGTTGAAGAGACTAATGCACTGCATTTAAAGATCGAAATAACTACAATAAAAGATGGTAGGCAAGATAAGAAAAAGGACATTTCACCAACAAGACCTTTCAAAGGGCTCTACAATAAAAATAATAGTATAAAAAAAAACACATTAAGGCTACATATGAAAACAACAACAAAGAATATAAAATTGAAAACGACTTAAATAGGAAAAGAGAAGAAATAAGCCATGATGTAAGAGACGAGTATTATCATTTGAGGCAAACAGAGACAATTCAGTGTTGATGTGAAATAAAGAAAGATTTTTGAAAAACGAGAGGTAACATGATTAACTGAAGATGAGGAGACAAAAAGAGAATAAAAAATAACAACACACTCCATATAATAAAATAATAAATAAATGTATTGATGATAATAAAATAAAAACTAAAAACAGAATAAATTCAACATTTCAACTAAATTAACAGTAACAGCTTACATCAATCAGCCATAACATTGAAACCACCTATTATTAAATGCGAAGTCAGGATAACATTGATTATCTGGTTACCATGGGACCCGTCAGTGGGTGGGATATATTAGGCTGTAGGTTAACCTTTTTTTTTTACTGAAGTTGATGTATGGGAAGCAGGAAAATGGGCAAGAATTATGATCTGTATGACTTTGACAGGGGCCCATCTGATGGCTGGATGACTGGGTCAGAGCATCTCCAGAACTGCTGGTTCTGTTGGGTGTTTCTGTACTGCAGAGAGTGCTCTAAGGAAGGACAACTGGTGGACCGGCGACAGAGTCATGGGCGGCCAAGTCTCATTGATGAGTGTGGGGAGTGAAGGATGGCCCGTGTTGTTTGATCCCACAAAGGATCTTCTTCAGCTCAAACTGCTGAAAAAGTTAATACAGAATCTGATAGAGGGGATTCAGAACAAATGTTATGGCATCTGTGTACAATCTGCTATTATACACATAAAATAATCCTGGGTTACTTGGTCCGTTCAATCCCAGTGGGCTGGAATGTGTTTTCCACACAGAGAGAACAGAAGTTGTAGTGGGAGTGTAGCTGATGTCCTGACTAGAATAGTTGATGATGTGTATGTTTTTAACATGTGATGTCTGACCTCGTGGATATTGTCTTCTTGTTAAATCTGGTCCCTCCAGCAGGCCCGCATGTGAGCAGCAGCTTATCAGCTCCGACCAGAGTTGCCTTCACTCCCAACCACCTCCTTTGCCCGAGAGGAAAAGAAATTGCACCCATGCAGTTAATAAGAATAATAAATACATTGCGACAGAGTCACGCACATACATTACAAACACTGCATAGAGATATAACCTGTCGGGGGAGAGGCTCTGCGTTCGCTTTAACAAGAACTCGCTGGCGTGGTGTGAATCTCCCAGTGTCAGACGGGGATTTGACCTGCTTCTCATGATGAACAGCCGAGGTGGTTCTCACCCTCCTCCACGAAGCCAAACATGCATTTATTTCCTTTGCATTACACCGCCAGTGTCACGAGTGCATATTGAATTCCAGACAACGCGGTGACGATGTCTATAGAAGGTAATTACATATTGAATGTTCTTTTTCTTCATTCAGCTCCTGGAGGGAAAAATCCATCTGTTGCATCCAGAGACTGTATGAAGAACTCATGTTTCCTCAAGCCTCTAGAAACATCCATTTACATAGACATCAAAACATGTAGAGCTGTATAGGATATCAGCACCATGATGCATTCACTGCTGGCAATGCAGCATGTGATACATGTCCTGTGAAATAAGTAGGATGTTTTACTTTACTCCATAGAATGAAGGAAATGCAGAGGTTGTTTTTTTTCCCCCAGCAAATATGATTTAATAGCATGATGGTATGCTGGGTGATGTTTTCAGAGGACTGCCTAGCAACACATGGATGTTTGGTTATAGGCTTGTCAGAGCTTAGTGGTGATGATCAGCGGATGAGTTGAGGAGGACATGAGAGGAGCTGGATTTTGTGGCGTTGATTATCTGTTACCATGGCAGGTTCAGTGTGTGAGAAATGTTAAGCAGGGGATAATTTTCGTCCTGAAGTGTTAGAAGCAGGAAAAATGGACATCTGAGCGACTTTCACAAGGATGTAATGGCCAGACTACTGGATCATAATTTCTCAAAAGCTGCAGGTCTTGTTGGATCTTCCTGGTCTGCAGAGGTTATTTCATACCAAAGCACTTGAAGGAGGACCGGTGGTGAAGCGGTGACAGGGTCATGTGTACCCAGGCCAGAAGAGTATCTGTTGCACAAATTACTGGTTCTGATAATAAGGTGTCGGAACGCACAGAAGAGCTTTTTTCATAAGGGGCTGCAAAGCTGCAGACCGGTCAGAGTAACCATGCCATCCCCTGCCCAAAGCGCCTGGATCAAAGAGCCTATGTGGTCTGATGAATCATATTTTCAGCATCTCGAGTGCTTTACAATTATAATAATGTTTAACATATAAATGTAGTGTATGTTATCATAGGTCATACAAGTATGAGTTGTTCACAGTACAACAGTGTGAGAGTATTCAGTCAGTATTTGACAATCACTGAAGAGCAGTGGGCAGCCTGTGCGAAGTGCCAGAGGATAAATTAGGGTTCTTGCTCAAGGGCCATAGGCATATAGACTGCAGGGGGAGCCCTGGGATCTAACCACTGACCCTTTGTATTTAATTTCTCTCACCTGTTGACAGGTTTGTTTAGCGTATTTTACAACTATTATTTTATAAATCAGATAACAAACACATATTTAGCTTTTGGAATTCATCATACATCCTTTTCTTTAGATTTAATCTGGAATGCTGTTTTTTTATTGCTTCCAGTCTATGAGCTAAACACACACTCGTCTTTAAATCAAACTATTTCATACATTCTTGTTTTTTCTTCATCACGTGAGTTTTTTACCCTTCAGAGGCAATACGGCTCCTTGAAAGGGCAACAACCAATACACCTGATTTGACTTTATAATCTACCAGCCTCTTCTTTAGTGTTCTTGTCCACTATGCTATCTTACTATCTCTCTTAAAACTCAAGTATGTGAACCTTTATCCAGTCCTGAAACCTCCCAGCCAGCACCCTGGGGACCCTGCTAAATCTCTGCTGCGTCTACGCCTCTGTCGGACTGTGGAAATAAAGCTTTTGTTCTCTGATGTAAGATCCTCAGCTTCAGTGGGATTAGCGCTGGTTATTCACCGCCTTGGCAGGCCCCGGCTTTGTGTTGCACACGTCTTACGGTGACGACAATGGATACACTGCTTTGGCTGTGGGAAGGGGGCACAGTGGGGAAAATAGGCTGCCCATACTTCCTGGGAGAGAACGGTGAACCTACTTTTACCACACACAGTTACTTAACAGCAGAGAGCATGTCCTCAGTAGTCTTTAAGGTTTTTGAAAAAAAAATCTATAGCCTGAGGTGAAGTTTTTAATTTTAGAATTTACTTTCTTGCATTTGGATGATAGATTTATATCCACTGAAAAAGAGAATTATAAATAAGTCATGGCACAACTTAATTCAATTTAAGTATGATAAAGTGTTGTTATTGCTGTAAAGTGGTGTTGTTGTAAAATAGTGTTGTTGCTGTAAAGTGGTATTGTTGCGGTAAAGTGTTGTTGTTTGGAAAAGTGGTGTTGTTGTAAAATACTGTTGTTGCTATAAAGTGGTGTTGATGCTGTAAAGTGGTCTCATTGCTGTAAATAAGTGTTGTTACTGTAAAGTGGTGTTGTTGTAAAATAGTGTTGTAGCGGTTTATCTCTGTTTTACCTCGAAAATAATTGAATAGGGGCACCACCCAAAGTTACTTTGGGAAATTATGAATATGTTTATTCAGCTAAACACTAAAAAAAACAGGATAAATAAAGATAACTGATAATGAAGTGGATAAACAGGTTAATGTATATACAGATGTGTGCGTGTGTGTGTGTGTGTGTGGACTGATGGTTCAAAAGCTGTGAGTTTGAGAAATAAGTAATGGTGATAGAGAGGGATTATTGACAGTTTTGAACTCTCTGGAACTTAATCATTGATAAAGGCACGATAAAATTGAAATTTAGATTTTATGCATCAACCCCAGATCATGAATGAGCGTGATAGAACGACCTTACTGGTGCTGGTAAACAATCTAGTCTGTGGATCGGGTGCTGCAGTCGATCAGGCAGTTTCCTCTCGCTGGAAGGAAGGCAACTTCTCAAGGTCACGTGAAGACTCCTCTTTACGGGACCCTGTCGTCGCTGCCGTATGGGGACTGGTGGTTGCTGCGCACACACGTCTGGCTGGACAAGAGATGGACCTGGCACCGATCGTCCTTGTTGCAGGATGCAAAAAATGGGACCACAAACTTTGCTCCAGCGTGCAAACTGATTTCCAGGGAGAGTCGCAGGCCTGGTGAAACTCCTGAAGGAAATTGACCGTTGCAGGCTAACAGTCTTACAAGTAAAGGGATTACAAATTGACTCTTAGGAGCAGGTTCAAACCAAAGTAAAAAGGTTTGCGTGCCGTTACTGAGCTCAGGATTCTGAGGCTCAATAAACCATCAGTTCATAATACGAAGTATAACTGAACGGCGAAAAATCAACGAAAGTCGGAAAGTGAAGTTGAAGATTGAAGTTGAAGAAGAAAGAAGTGACAATATAGGTAGGAGAGGAAGGCTTGAAGCGAAGAGAAAAACAATCGAACAGGCGAAGAAGAATGAAGAACAAAAACAAGAAGAAAGACTCAGGTCGTCATCCCCTTATTATACCCGTCCGGTGTCCCAGTAACTTATTTGCATGAAGAGATGAGTAGAGAGTCTACTTTCTCTTGGTATAATGCAAATATGGTGGACAAAAGGGTAGAGACAAAAATAACAGGCCTGATAGTAACACGTTAGAATACTCATGTGGGATATATATATATATATATATATATATATATATTTATGTAAATACCATGTATTATATATGATGTGTTCATGTAAAACAAACAATAATCAAAACAAGTCTAGCTTAACTACAAGGACATCTGCGTTAATAAGGCATATCCACTAGATTTGTCACAGACAGCATCAGTACATGTGAAACAATCCATCTTATTGAACTGGATGAGGGAAGACATACATGTTCAAATATTTGACAATAGAAAAAGGAAAAACAGTTTTCAAAGTGATTTTTATATTAATGACCGCTAGATGGCAATGTGCTACTGCGGAACCGTCCATGACGGACAATCTAAAAAACACAGGTTGCTTATTTGAACAGATTACGATAACATGTCTTATATCATTGTATCGATCATTTTGCTGATTTTCCAATGGTTTAAGTTAGGGTTAAAAATTAAATAAGAAGAACTTAACATTGAAACAGTCCTTTTGTTGATGAGGTTCCAATCAACACAGTTCTTTTTGATTTTTAAAACTTTAACATTCCAATGAGCTCCGGCAGGTCATAAACCAACAGGAGTTGGGGTGACCTGTCGGTCATCCCTGTTTTATTACCCCTAAGAGTTTAACATCAGGCCTACCCGTCACAAACCCGGTCTCCCATGTCGATTGATTGTTATTAGGGATAACAAAATGGTGAGATAAGCCTGTCTTTCCCGGCTGTAAACAGGACCAGATGTGGAGGTGTCTCGCTACAGTGTTGTTACTGTAAAGTGTTGTTGTTACTATAAAGTGGTGTTGTTGCTGTAAAGTGATGTTGTTGCTGTAAAGTGGTATTCATGCTGTAAAGTGGTGTTGTTGCTGTGACGTGTCACTGTTGCCATAAAAGTGGCAGCACATATGATCGATTTACTGTACTTGTCCGACAGGAGGCAGCATGATTCATGTCTCAGACTTTCTGAAGATCAGCACTAGTTCACGTCAAGGATGTGTTCTTCATCTTCTGCTCCTTTCCCACCATTCATCTCTCCATTCAGCAGTCTTTGAAGTCTTTGTCCAGTTTGCAGATAACACCATACTCATCCTGCTTATCTATGATGGGGATCAGCCTACAGATGGGAGATTGATGGCCTGGTGATTTGGTGCAATCAGAACAATCTGGTCCTCAACACGGTAAAGACAGTGGAAGAGAATAAGATAAGATAAGATAAGATAAGATAAGATAAGATAAAAGAAGAAGGGAGGTCTACCCACAACCATCACCCTGTGTGTCTCCCTAATCAGCACTGTGGACTCCTTCTGCTTCCTTAGAGCAACAATCTCTCAGGTCCTTTTATGGTAACTGAACAGCAGCTCCCTAACCAAAATAAGCACAGCATGCCCACAACCCCCCTAACAAGCTCAGGTTTTGGGCTTCTGCATTTCTAAAACCCTGGTTATGGCCATGGTCTATGGGCCATAATATGAAGTCCATAGACCGTCAGGGGATGCGGATATCAGCGAAACGGTGTGGTTCCAGCTGTCAAAATTTTGTGATTAATAATCCACTTGAGGAATCTTTCTTGAATAGACTTTATAGTTTAGTCTAATAGTTCTTATCTTACTCACTAGAGGTCGCTTTTTTTATATTTAAAAACACAACAACAATTTGAGTTAAATCAGAAGGATTGCTTGTAGAATGCGGGGGATTTGTGTCTATCCGAGGATTTACCCTTGCTGTCGGGGATGAAAGCATAGGCCTAGTTTAATATTAGTGAAGAGCTGGGTTAAAATATACGTGTGTGCACAGAAACACATGTCCTGTGTTTGTCAGGAAATAAAGGGCATCCTGACATTCCTCTTAAGATCCACAAACAACACAGAGATCCACCGGTTAAACATATCTTTGGGTCAAACTTGTTGTTTTTCTCATTTAAATAAATGATTGCATTAAGGTTTCCAGATAAATCACGAGTAGTAACATTGATAGCCCTTGCAATAATACCTATGTTTCAATAAATTATACTATTCTTGTGACTCCCGCTGATTTAAAGTACACTTTATTATGCATATAGCATGGCTGTATCTGGCCTACATGCCTGTAACAAATGTGTCCATTATAACAACATTCATTGATAACCGGTGTGCGCGGGATAATTGAAATGTGGAGCAACGACGCCCTTGAAGTTCATTTATTGAGTCAGCAGCAGTCAGTGAAGAGATTCAATAGTGCTGCCTCTCCTCTGAACAAGACTCCATTCAGAGCTGTGATTGCTTTGTTATGAAATGCAGGAACACTTCTGCTATCTGATTCAGTCATTCACTCTTCAAACAACATTTTTCTCACCAAGCACAAATGGTGGAGACCACGTCTTGCTTCAGACACACCTTCCGACCGCCACCACCTCCCGACGCCGAGTGTGAAAGCGCGCTCCGGCTATGTTCATATTCATTTCCTCCTGATTATGTCTTTCTCATGTCTGTGATTACTCCCTGGGCTGCTCATTTCAGAATACATCATAAACAATTTACACGTCATTAGTTTTGTTTTGATCATATTTGTTTGACGGAATGTCTCCCTGCGTTGCAAGTGCTGGGGTTATTTACCCCATTTAGAGACCCGTGGAACACCATCCAGGCGCTGTGGTGTGTGATTAATTGTCACAACTATGTGCAGAACTTTAAATGAGACTAACTGCACGAGAGAAAAAGTGTGTGGCGTGTTAACTGCATACAGAATTACTTTGTGTGATGATTGGTTTATTAATCTTGGCCTGTGTGAGGATCGGCCGTGTCACTGTGAACTAATGGGTGATTTGATATTTAATCTGTCATCTATTGTCACAAACCTTGCAGAGGTTATTCATCTCTGGCCGCACCGTCAGCAGGGAACACTATTGTTTGATGTGTGTGTGTGTGTGAGTGTGTGTTTGTGAGTAGTCGCTATTCCCACACCCTGCAGAGGGTGGTACAGAAAATACAGATGCTGGTGTAAACCAGAGCAAAAAAAACTCCGACAGCATTAAGATGAAACAACATGAAAACAGAGCGCGGGCTGTCATGTCATATCCACACTGTCAGTCTCGCTGTGATCCGTGCACTCACACACGCCGGCTAACCTTCGTATTACTGCTATCAAGCCGAATGCATCTGACAACTTAAAGGCCTTCAGAACATTTCTTTCTACACTAATGAGACAAAACATTATAACCACTGACAGGTGAAGGGAATAACTTTGATTATCTCGTCACCATGGCACTTGTTGGTGGATGGGATATATAAGGCAGCATGGAACATATTTACTTGAAGTTGATGTGTTGGAAGCAGGATAAATGGACAAATGACATCTGAGCGACAAGGACCAACAGATGTCAGAACATCTCCAGAACACACACCCAGAAATAACACCTATCTGCTGAAAAATCCAACTGCATGTATAATTTTTCTTTTTAAGAGGTCTTGGCATAAACCATAAATATACATGCAGACAGATTTAAAAAAAAATTTTTAAAAATATTTTAAATAAACCAGTTAATTAAATTAAAAATAAGAATATCTCCAGAACATTAGGTCTTGTTGGGGGATCTTGTTTTGCAGTGGTTAGTATCGACCAAATATATATATATATATATATATATATATATATATATATATATATATATATATATATATGAAAGTATTTTTTTATACTTTCAGCTTAAAGTATTTTTTTTAATATTTGTTTAGAAAAACTTTTTATCTCCACTGAGCGGGTCCTGAATTCCATGTGGAGGCCGCCATGTTAGTATGGATGGGGAAAGATTTTGTGTTTTACGTTGTTGCTGTGTTTTGACAAATGGAGGATCCTACTAATTATTTACAACAAGAACAAGCAATGGAGAGCCTCAACTTGACTCGGCCGCCACGTTTCTTCTGCAGTGAACCTCTGGGCTGGCTTAGGAAAAGTTCAGGTAGAGAAGGATATGGAGAATGCTCTCAGCGCCTCCCCCTGGCCTGCACACTGGACATTTAAGGTACATAAGAATAACTATGTAAATATCTTGAATAAGTCTTACGACTAGCCAGAATTCAAATGTAGACTAGACCTATGTTGTCGTCCCTCCAACTAAAACTAGACCTATGTTGTCGTCCCTGACAGCCAGGCTGTATCCCTGAAAAGTCTCCAATGCCCTCAAACTAAATGCTCACAGTATTTTTGGGTAAAAAAAAAATACACACATAAACGGAGTTAAATATGAGCTATTAGATTCAAAATATAATATAAACAAGATCGATTTCCTTTAGTCAAATCATAAGCACCACATTTGGAATAAATCGGATCCCAGAACCAGTCCAATTCTACCTCGTATGGTCGTATTAAGTTTGAAATTGATCCATGAATTTTATTGTGTTATTTCTGGAAAACAGAGTATTTGTAAAAAAGCTCTCCCTAGTGAGTAAAATGTGAATATTTAGAGTAAAATCTGATATATGCATGATAGAACTCCTCCCCTTAGTGAAGACATTTTCAATTAAATTCATATTCTAAATCAGACCAACAGTTAGGACGGTATGTCATAAAAACAGTGTTTTTTGAAAAAATCTCCCCCTAGTGAGCAAATTATGAACTATTAAGGTAAAAAATGATGTGTGACGGACACAATGGTTGCGAAATTTTGGCCGAAAAAGTTTGGAGATTAGACTTCCCGTGTTGGAAACATACTTTCCCAATAATTATCCAGTTCTTCCTCACACTAAGATGGTAGAGAAAAACTTGAAAAAGATCAATGAAATAGTTTTTTGAGTTATTGCGTTAACACAAAGGATCTACGGCGAACGCAGAAGCAGACACGGCGGTTCTGGCGGCGATGATGATGCCACAATATCCCCGACTTTTTCAGGGATTTAAATACAAGTCAAATTATATTATAGACATCCTCAATTAGAGTGTTGACTAACTGAAACTGAAACGTTGCAGATTTTAGTAATGAATATCCAGTCTATTGGATAAATGTTAAAAGGGCTTTCCACTGCAGACTACTCGCTCTGTTGGCTACACATGAAGTGATTAAAACCAACAGTGGTGACTACAAAAAGGGAGAGGCAGCTGCCTCAGAGCTAAATGATATATAAATATCCTTCTTTTGGTTGCTCTACACTATGACTCGCCACCCTAGATATTTCTTTCCCCATTGTTAAACTGTCATGGGTTTCACATTGGATGCTCTTCTCGATCATTTATCTGGGCTTGAGTCGGCAACCAAGACCACAATGACTGCTAGGAAACTTTAGTCCAGCACTGTTGCCACACAGCGAGAAAGTAGCAGGTTCGAATCCATCTCCCCCGGCCTTTCTGTGCGGAGTTTGCATGCTCCTTCCGTGTCTGCATGGGTTTTCTCCGGGAATTCTGGCTTTCTCCAACAGTCCAAAAACATGCGATCTAATGTAGGTGACGTGGTGAGCTGATCCTCAATTGCCCATAAGAGTAAATGTGAGTGTGAATGATTGTCTGTCTACATGTGTAACAAATGAATGAATATCATTATATGTGCTCACCACTTCTCCGTCCAGACTATGCTCTGTAAAGCATCTTTCAGTCTTGTGTAAAGCGCTTTATAAGTATAAATGAATATGTTACTTTGACGCATCCCACCTACCGAAACATTGTGCGCACACCATCTATCCCTGGTTTTCTCTAATGACAGTGCATTTCTCATCATGACAGCCTGCTCTGCCATACTACAAAACAAAGAGTTCAGGGTGCTGACCTGCTCTCCACATTGGGGCATAAGTAAAAAAACTTTTTTTTCCATAAAATCTTATGTATACATCTCCCATGTATACTGGAAATGTGCATTTTTATATTTTAAGCAGTTCAATTATTCAATTAGATTTTGAAACATGAGCTATTTTTCAGATACACAACTAACAAGATTTGTAGGTGTGTATCATCTTTATAATAGTCACCCATCATTCTCTAAATTTTTGTCCATGCTGGGTCACAGAGGGTGGTTAGGTCATGCCCATATGAACTGAAATTGGGCCAGTATCTTTGTATGTTTGTACATTAATACAAACATACAAAGATAAACGTCGTAATTTTTTTTTTACACTGAAACTACCTTTGAAATAATCACTTTTTACGGTCAAATTAGGTTTTTGGACCTAAAAGCAGACACAGAGATCGGTAGGCAAAGTTAAGTGTGGATTTATTTTCCCACAGAGGTTTTCAGAATGGGGTAGATGACTTGTTTCAGCTGTGCCTGTGAGTGACTGGCAGAGGGCTGCAGGAGGAGTGAGTTGCAGAGCAGATGGCTGGCAGAGGGATCCTGGGCACAGACAGAGAATAGGTGTTACCATGCGAGAATAATTGCAAACAGATGCACAAAAATAAATCAGGTAAAAGGAATAATCATTAACCAGAACTTAACAAGACTAGGCTGAAATCCTGTTGCCTAAGGAGCTGAATAATCATGCGAAGCAATGTTGGAGAGCTGGGTTATTTAACTGCAGAGTGATGGGTGGATGGAGATCAGATGTGGAAACACAACAAGGGGGTATTTCAGGAAGTGGACTTAACAAACTCGGAGTTTATCCCTGAGCGTGAGCTTGACTGGATTGGGAAAAAACTCAGGCTTCCTTGAAGTAAACCTGCCAGCGAACAGCTCTCCTTACACTGTCTCAGAGTTGAACTTATCCTGTTTTCTGGAACGAATAACCTAGAGTTTCCCTCATCTCAGGCTTAATAAACTTTGTTTTCACAAAACCCGCTTCTTGAAATCCCCCCCAGGAACGATGTGTGTGGAGCAGCGACCATACTCATACCAAAAAGAGAGGAGGGGAAGACGGAAAGACAGGGACAGAAAAACACTGGAAAGAGGTAGTGTGTCCGCATTGTCTTTTTCCCCTGTTTTGTATCCTTTACATGTCATGTTGATCCACATTTACAAAGGTAGACTGTAGGAAACTCGCTAAATCCAATTTCTGTGTGTTGCTGGACAACAATGCTCATCTTTGACCCCCTGGATTGTGAACATCCCCTAGCACTGTCCTCCTCAAGCTGCAATAACATGGACACAGAGTATTCTAATGCAGGAACTGTTCACATTGGATAACTTTGTATCTCTTTTTCCCTTTGTTTCTCTCTACAATTTTAAGTTGCTATCAGGCACAGTGCACCAATCCAGACAAGCAACATTTCATTTCAATATCTGATGACAGTCCGCTGGCTGTTTAAGGTCACCCATGGTCGATGAGGTCTGATAAAACGAACCCAAACACAGTCCTGATGAAGCAGATAAACTGAGGTTGAAAATGTTAAACATCTGAAGAGTGATTGCTGCTAGTAACAGATATTTAACATGATGCTCAAGTTTTCAGAGTTGTTTTACATAATTTGAGATGATTTTGACAAATTTTTTGCACCCCACTATAGAAAACATATCATTCTAACAGGAGTTCAGCAATTTGCAAATATGCTGTACAGTAACTGGAAAAGTTAACTTAAACTAGTCAATATGTAGAAAAGTTAATAGAATGAAACAATGCTAAATGCATCCAAAATGTCATATTTAATTGCGTCTTCTCTAAATCGCATCTCCCCACATAATGGGCTGAGTGTGCAATGTGCATGATACATGAATCAACTACTACCCTCACTGCTGGCTCTAGGGGCGGTTGTAGTTCAGTGGGTAGAGCGGCCGTCTCCCAATTGGAAAATCGGAAGGTAGCCGTTTCAAAACCCACCAGGGTCTACTTGTCGTAGGGTCCTTGTGCAAGACCCTGAAACCCTAGCTCCCCGAGCGCTTCAAAAGGGCTGCCCACTGCTCATGCAGTAGTACACAATTAACAGACCGAAATTTATTTAAATTATATAAAATATTCTGATGCAAAGAATAGCCGGAATACAACAAAAATCTTTTCTGAGCTCAAAAAATGTATGTCTGCGTTTGCTGTTATCAACAAAGACACACAATATCCAAATCTCTTCTTAGTTTCATTTATTTTTCCTCCCGTAGATCTTCCTCTGTCTGCTGTCTCTAGTTAACACACCTGCACGCTCTGCAGGTGTGTTAAGTAGAGGTCTTAAGTATAATGCAGACTTAATTATCATAACAAAACATCAAGTAGTGATAAATTCCACATCCTTCTCCTTTATCCACCAACAGACTGAAGTGGCATGTATGGTTATAACAAACAACAACAATGTGATCTACCTAGTTTTTGAAATAAATAATAGAGATTTTAAACTGCTCAGATGCTTCATTAACTTTTGCTTATATCGTGTATTTATTGTGTTTACTACAGTTTCTCCACTTACCAAGAAAGACAATATCTCTCCTGTGCCATGATGATGACGACTTTGTCACCCACTGATAAAACGAAAAGCTCCAAACAATATCACAGAGTATAATAATCTGGCTCCACAGGCACAACATCCAAGATTCTACTAGTAAAGGTTGCAGTCAGTGACACACATGCTGCATGTGCGTCGCAGAAGTTCTTCCTTTGCGTCGGAGCACATGCTAACAGATTAGGGCAGCGGCACAGCCCACATGAGCGGAGCAGCTACTTTAGAACGCCAGCCAGAGATTTGGTGTCTGTGTTATTTTTCTGTCATGTCTATGCTGTTCTCAGCAAAAATGGACTTTGAATGATCCGTGGGTAGTACCATTGTTGTCATCAAGCACTTCATTGCAATTCAATGTATATTATCCCTCTCTCTTTTCTTTTTCTCTCTGATTGAGGGAAAGTGGAAATGATGTCATCATAACTATTGATTTTTGTCATGTAGAAAAGTCATGTCTAACTGTAGAGCTGCAGCAGCAGGGACGCTGTCTCTGTGCACACATGCATGGGTCGCTGTGGTTCAGCGATGCAGCTGTCACGTACTGCTTATGCAGAATGTGTGAAACTTCATGTTAATGCGATAACTCAAAACCTATCTCGAAGAAGATTTCGAAATTCTATACCCACATAGACCCTAGTGGGAGGATTGGGAAATTATGAGTTTTTCAGGCTATCATTTCTGGACAGTTTGTCCAATTTAGTCTGAGTTTGATGCATAAACTCAAAGAGATCTATCTTGTATACATTATATTTTCCTTTAGTAGTTCATATTTTACTCACCAGGGGGATTTTTTATTTTCTTTCTACAAAAAACACTCTCAGACATGAATTCCTAACTGTTGGTCCGATATTCCAATTTTGTGAATAAGAATCGATTCAAGGAGATCTATCATGTGTAGATCATATTTGACCCCTATACTTCCTAATTTACTCACTTTGTATGGGGTCATAACTTTTTACCCCATTTATTATGAGGAGTGCAATCAGGAGATTGCCTGTAAAACACAGTGAACTTTTTGGGGACAGCGTTGGCCTACTTTTAGTTGCATATCAGTAATGTTTGGTAAAATTTTCTGCTGCAGTATTTAAGTACCCGATAAATGAAGACAAGAATTCTGTCACCATCTCATCTCCAGAGCGAGTCAAATTCATATAAGGAATACATAAATATGCTTGACTTCAAAATAAGCTAGTGGTGGATGTTATTACACTCAAAAAAAAAAAAGATTTGTTGAGGCAGAAGTCAACAATTTTCACCTAATTGAGTTTTGTTAGATATATATTTATATAACACTTTAAGATGAAAAATACAGGACTTATGTGCGACCGACATGACGTCTTTGGACATCTGCAGCATTATCTGTTAAACATAGAGTTGCCGGACCGGAGGCAAGGAAAAGGTTATAAAAGGTTTGAATAATAACATTTTTTAGAAGGATTTCTCTTTTCCATTGGACGACAGTAATCCAAGGATGAGTGTGTCTGTGACCGAGTCCAGTTCCAGAGTGTGCACAAAGAGACTATGACACACATTTCACCAAATATTATTTCTTCTGCTTTTCTTCACTGGGTTTATTTTAGACTATGTATTCATTAACATAAAAAAAGGAATATAGGATGATCTGTTTTGATCGTGTGATTCACTCAAAACCGTCAAATTAATTATAATGTATTGGTCTAACAAGTTAAAATTTTAGGTCCACCATCAGTACATCTATTGAATAAAACAACGATGAGGGAACAATTAATACAACACGCACCTGGAATCTTTCTATAAATTGAAAATCTGAATTGAACCTTTTGCTACTAGATTGATAAATTTGAGTTTTTATTTCTGTTCACTAGATGGAGCTATAGAGTTTTTAGTGTTAAGGTCAGCAGTGTGTGGGAGGAAGTTGATAAACAAAGATGAGGGCATTAGAAAAAGTAAATAGACACAGACTATGTGATTAAAACACACATGTGGACCTGCTTTGGATATTTTTTTTACCGGTATGATGCATGGGAGGACTGTAGTCTGAAACTAAAATACTACGAACATGAGGGTTCAAACCAGACACCACAACCCACAGCTAACATTAACCGAGGATGGCAAAGCTAGCGCTAAAGAAGGACACTTAGTTTGACAGAGCGACCTCAAAAATCAGTGATTTAAAAAACGGTATAGACCATCATCTACTTCCTGTGTAAGGACCTGCCACCAGACAACGTGACAGAAAATTAAGGTTCTTGTAATCTGATCGAAACACTGGAAGAAAAAGGTATATGACTCCGCTGCCACGGTGTTTTGCGTACACAGCAGTATCAGAGCTCTAAAGAGAAGTGATGAAAGTTCAGGGCGGCTTGAGTACAGCAGAAAAGGATTAACTTGTGACCCGTGGTTACCACAGGCTGCTTCGTATAGGATGTGCCGGTAACAGCTCAACATGTAACTGAGGACTGGAGACCACCATCTCATATTCACCAGACTAGAGCTGTTCTTCATCTTTGTAATAGTACGATATTCCACAAATGATTGTTACATCCACTACATGGGATTAAATAATGGAATAAGGATAGGGATGGTATGGTTCTACTTGTATTTATTGGACATATTTAGTTTTATAATTCATAGTCCCCTCTTATGTCTCTTATCGGGTCAGTTCCAGTGGTTAATAAAAGGACAGGAGCTCGGTCCTACTGCAAACATTACATTCTTGAAATATGTCTTGAATGATAAATAGAATTTCAAGAATTAAAAATACCCACGTGACACAGTTCCCTGGAACCACACACCTTAAACCTGTCTCCTCTCCATCCCTGGATCTTAACCTGTGTCGAAGGCAAGTGGGAAACATACAACTGAAGTTATAAAAGGACCCAAACAAACAAATAAACTAAAAAAAAACGAGTTCTCTCCCGGGGCTCATATCTTTCTGCACTCTACCAGCTCGCATGCCAGGACGGACTAGACATGTTAAAGAAAATAAATTGAAAAACAGATACACAAAACCACAGTAAGGCAGCTAAAGAGCAACCTTAACACTCTTTATTCCAGAAATACTGAAATAGGAATCAATTAAAAATGTAAAAGGCCAGACATGAACAAACTCTAAAATACCTGGTTTGTGCTCTATTGTCCAGATGCCTTGGACGAGGCAGGGAAACACATCGGAAATACATCGAAATAAATGATTTCAAACACTCCTCGTCAGTATAAACAACATACACTGAAAAAAGCAGCCGTTGAATACACAGCTTTGAAGTTCTTCCTTCCATCCATAACCAATAACTCACTACCTCATGTGCCAAGACAAGGCGTTTTTCTATTGCATTAATTGTACAGTAATTATATTAATCGTCTTTTTACTTAACCCTTAACCCTAACCCCCAATGTTTTATTTCTACTTTTTCTGGTGATGTTTTTTTTTTACCTGATCGATACAGTTTCTCCTGTTTTTTTTCTTCTTCTATGTGTGTTTAGTACCTTAGTGTGTTTTTTCTTGGGGTTCTTGTTTTTTTTTTTTTAAGACTACTCTGTGTGTCTTAAAATGGCCTCCTGCGGACTAATAAAGTTTTTTGAGTTTGTTTGAAATTAAATAAGTTTACCAGCTCTGGACTCCCTGTATGCCAGTATGGAGTGTGCAGCTGCCTCTTCCCACTGGCCTGAAACAGCAGCACATGCTGCCTCACATCCCTCTGCCTGCAGGTAGCCCTACCTGCCTCTGATTCCTCCTGGCACCTCCCCCTTTTTCTCTGTACCACATGTCAAATTTAGATGCAGGGAAGTTGGACTAAACTGTAAGGTTTTTATGAAATGTTAGGCTGTTGGTCTGCTTGTTGATCCAGTTTAAACGGAATCAGTGATCAAAACTAGACGATAAAGCAAATGTTGACAAAGTTTTTCTGTGGAGACAAAATGTATGATTGGAATAAGGTAATAAATAGCACAATGTATTATCTCAATACACATCATACTGCAAAATGTTAAAAAAAAGTGAAGTAATAGAGTAAGAATAATTGGATTCAATATCAGAGGTGGATTGTGGGCCTCTGGCAATTCCCACTGCACTAAAGTTGCGTTGCACTAGTTGTAGTTAAATAAAAAGATATCGCCGAGAGAATATTCTCCATGCAACACACATACCTGCAGTCTTAGTCGCAGCCTTTTATCTCTGCTCACTCGCTGAATGATGTTGATGTTAGTCCGATGCTGGTCCAAATGAATGCTAACCGCTCCCACCAGCTATCAACAGCCTGTCAGCTGTTACCTCGAAGCTGGTGTGTGAGCTCAGCAGGCTGAAGGTCTCTGCTCTGGTGCCTGAACCCAAACAGCCCGGAGTCAATTACCAAGCTTAGCTAGGATATAAGTTAAAGTAGCCAAGATTTTCACCAACACGTGGGGGAAAGAAAGTCTGAGAGATAGAGAGAGAGAGGAGAGAGAGAGAAAGAGTAAAGAGTGAGAGAGAAAATATCAGGGAGAGAAACCTCGGAGGGCATTTCAACAGTTTCCTCCAATTTATCTTCCTCGTCTCCCTCCAAACGCCTGCAGGTGCCGAACAGACATCCACTGAGCAGTTATATTTGAATAATTCCCTCCTGTTATATATATTAAACCAAAATCAGGGGAGATCAGAGAAAAGGGATTATGTCTGAATGGTAATTTGTCTCTTGCTGCTCTATTTCTTCTTTTTTCTTCCCTGGATGAATGTGAAGAGAATCAGAGGGCAGAGACTGTGAAGGCTTTAAACACTGAGGACACTAACAAAATAACAGGCTTCTTCACAAGTTTTATTTTAAATTAGGACGCCATTTATACTTACTTCAAATTTATACGGTCTCTTTATGTCTTATCTTGTCAAACCTTAATTTTACCTGGAAAGTCACAAGATGAAAGACCTATTACAGGAGCATCCTGGTGAAGACCAGCAACAGCACAAATAAACAGAGCGGCATACACTACAGGTATGCAAATGACAATTCACAAATTTTTCACAGAAATTTCAGTGATGAGGATGAGGTTTTATGAGTCAATCAAAACATGGACAGCCTGCATGAGTTTAGATGGCTTTAAATCCATCCTTTGAAGCCAGCTCACTGAGACTGGGGTCATTTTAACTGATTCCCGGCCGAGGGAGCAGCAAACCTAAATGACCTTTTTCCAAATTTAGCAGAGACTTTCTGGAGGCAGTAGGGATAAGTGCTGGGAGCAAAGACAATAACATTTAATGCTTTTTTAGAATAACATAGGCCGGGAGATAATAATCTATAATGTATATGAATGCATACTCTTTATTATTCCATACTGTTACACACAGAACAACAGAGGAAAATAAGTGGACTGCATTTCACCGAGGACTGAGGAGCATCTCACAGAGCCCTAGTGAGACACCCGGGGAGCAATTGGGGTTCTGTGTCTCGCTCACGGACACTACCCCATTTTCCCTCCGCCAGTGTAGTTTGACATACGGACCTCGGCCAGGTTAGGGTAAACACTTCAGGGGAATTCCTAAGTGGACTTTCGTTGTTGTTTTAATTCAAATTACTTTTCTTTTTCTTTTAATTCTAATTAAATTGCATTAAATAGAAATTGCTGTGTTAAGGCTTCCAATCCCAAATGTTAACATGCTTACATTAAAGCCGTTACATATAAATACACACACATTCTGTATACCTCCAGGCATCACATGACTTTTTAAACCCCAAACAGTTTTCAATGATTTAATGACTCTGAAAGACTTTATAACTTGTTTTTGGGGTGGTTGGTTATTGTCATTGCTTGAAAAATGAATGCGATGCGTCAGTGTGATCGCTATAAAAAGAGATTTGAGGAGAGAATGTGCATAAATATTTATTCAAGCAAACAACTCCTTTATTTGTGTGTGGCACAGAATCTCTGACTTGCTGGGTGTGATGTTGACCAGAGTACTGTTCAACATCATAAAACCCTAGATTTATCAGTGAGCCTCAGATTGATCTGTTACAGGACCCCTGTTGACATGGCATCCACCATGTCCTCTGCTTATACTTGCTAAACTCCTGCCCTCCATTGCAGCTTTTGCTGAAATAAGCAACGTTCAGGATACTTAGGGTGGGACAGTTTTCGCTGCATCGCACTTGGATCATCCATAACCATGGACCTGCAGCACTGATAAACATTCCTCCTACAGTGGAGGGAAGTGGAGGTATGTGTGTGTGTGTGTGTGTGTGTGTGTGTGTGTGTGTGTGTGTGTGTGTGAGTGTTTGGAAACACATTGTGCTTCTTTGGGCACTGGGTGATACATTCATTCATTCAGTCTTGTCACAACAGCACAGGCTCAAGATGGTATTTGATTTTCAAACTGGCCTTTGATTGAGGAAAGAAATGGCCCCCCTGTGAGTGTGAAAACAAGTAATGCAATTACTCTATGTTCTTCTGGCAATTAATTTATTTCGATGTGCTGTGTATTGCCTGGGCCCCTTTCCTCATTAGTAATGATTAATCACAGAATAGCCCACTTGAGTCTTGGGGTTTGGTCTTTCACTTTTAACCAGCTTCAGAGTAAACGAGAAAGGGATTTAAACACTCTCGGGTTAAATGTCAGAATTTTGCTGTGTTTAAAATCAATAGGCTAGATTATAGGCATTGACAAATTTCTGAGGTGTGAAGGCGAGTCACGTTTCTCATTAAGCTATGCATCATTTCCTGTGGACAGTTACTCGGCAGCGAGCTCTAATTGATATTTAAACCATTACCTGATTAGAAAGCAAATTTGGAAATAAAACAATCTAGTATTCCAATCCTTATCATAACTGGCAGAGCAAATTTGACCTGGGAGAGAGATTATCCAAGATTCCTGGTAGCAGCAGTCCTCCAGTTATTTTCTTTATAAAGCTTATAAAGTAAAATATGATCTTTTAGGGTAAAAAGTGACCAGACAGATCTCCTTGAGTTGATTCATATGCACCGCATCTGGACTAAATTGTACTAATATTTCAGGACAGGGCTGTCAAACTCAATCACAGAGGGATTCAAAATTACAGATGGAGACCGTATCGAGGGCCAAAAAGGACTCAAGTTGGCCATGTTTAATCTGAGGTATTATGACAATTTTATTCTTTCTTTTTTTTTTTTTTTACTCGTTTTATAAAATTCTGAACAAACCAACAAAATAAAAATAAATAAATTACAGATTCAATTCAAAATAGCGTAACACATTTTATGGCTCACTCTCTATCAGCTTAGTTTCGAAGAATAATTTCCAATGAAACATTTTTATTGAAGGGGATCAATAACAGCCAGAAAAAAAAATAAATTAAAAAAAAAAATATATATATATATATATATTAAGCTACAAATTAAATCTGATAATAATCAGTTTTTGATTCACAATATCAACAAAAAGGAACCTTGAATGACACTTGGTAAATGAGTGGGCTAAGCAGTTTCTTTCTTCTGTCACAATAAAACAGTGTTGCTCCTTGTATCTCTTCCTGCAGTCAGGAGCAGCTGCTTCTCAGAAAACAGTAAGGTGCATGAAGAGCCTACGGATGCATTTCATATTAAATGTAAGCAACTTAATGTTTTTTCTTGTTGTTAATGCTACGGCACTGACACAGTCAGAACGGCTGAGGACTTGAATTTACTGCGCCAGTTAATTCAAACCTGCGTTCTATGTACTAATATAAGCGTAAAAATTACTAATACAACTTTATTTACCCTTTCAATTTTTTTTGTCTCATCCATATCCCTTCCTGGACTCGCTGTATACCAGAAGGACATTTATTATGAAAATTAAATTGTGTCTTGTGGGCCAGATATAATTGTTGTGCGGGTAAGATGTCGGTCTTGAATTTGATATAAAGAAGATAGATCTCCTCGTGTCAATTTCAATTTGGACTAAATCAATCAACTGTTGAGAAATTACGGTTCTAAAAAATAAGTGTTGGAAATATGCAACCGACTTTTCCCAAAATCATTACAGCTCTTCCTCGCACTAAAGACTATGGGTTTATGAAATTGGAAAAAATGATCCATGAAAGACTTTTTGACTTATTGCGTCATGACGAAGGATCTGTTGCAAACATGGCGGTGGCGGACGAGGCAGAGAGGACGGGTTATACTTACCATATGGCTTGAGTGATTAGTAGATTAACGTAATTTAAAAACGACACTCCGGAGAATGTTCACTGCAACCGCACACTGTAAGCCTTTTCTTCTCTTCATCACAGGAAGGATCTGCGGTGGTGGGGATGAATCCATTATAATTTTCAGGGATATAAATACAAGTTCTGAATATTATATTCGATTTATTCAATGACACGACCCTAAATGTTACACAATAAACCTTTTATTTCAAATCACAGCCACAGGCCTAATCACTGACATCTATTCTGTCATTAATCCCCCTGCCCCTATAAATTCAAAGATGTCATCTGCAATGTTTTCTGAATTACTTTGAAGACAAGATTACCCAACTCAGGATTGGCATCATATACCATGGGATCCAACCAGGTTAACCAGCTTGTCCACAGTCTGTTACAGATTTAACAACACGCCTATGAATCTGAATCTTTTACTCTTTATATTGGTTTATCTCATTGATAGATCATGTTCAGTCAGTAGAAGAGATATTTTGTACTCGGCCTATGCCGAAGGGATAGGCTCAGGCAACCTCATGATCCTGAGCAGGATAAGTGGTTACATTAAATGAACATTTCAGTGATCTCATTCATTCAGTCACTACCAAGAGCACATGACCATAGCTGAGGGTTGGAGTGTAGATCCACTCGTAAAGTTGAAAGCTCTACCTCACGGCTCAGCACTCTCTTCAACATGATGGCCTGATGCAACCCCAGTTTTACTGCTGATGCCAAACCATTTCTGCCCATCTCACCGTCAGTTTTCCCATCACTTCTGAACCAGACACCAAGACACTGGAACTAATTTCCTTGAGGTAGCAATCCACCGTTTCCAGCAGAGAACCATGGCCTAAGAAATGGATGTGCTTCACACTCAGCAGCAGACCAATCCAGTTTGTGATAAAGCTCTCAGACCTGGTAGCAACATAACCACGTCATCTGCAAACAGCACAGATACAACTCAAAGCTGTCCACATCAGACACTGTCTTTGATATCCTGTTCATGAAAATAATTTATTTCTTCTTAATTGTTTTTTATTTGTCTCACTTCCTTGACTGTGTTTATTTGTTTTAATTCTTTCAACTGGTTTTATTTCTACTATGGCCTTCAGGCACCTCAGGCACCGCTCTGCTATCCAAATACACTGACTTGTCTCCTTTCCCCCTCCCACCCACCAGTGGTCTCTTTAAATGGAAGGCAGGGTATGGGAGGAGGAGGATGGGTAGGAGGAGGCGAGGGGGAAAGTGCAGAGAAGAGGAAGTTATCACCAAATTGCCATATCTACAAAGCTCTCCCTGCACGGCACAGATTTCCCCTCTTTAATCTGACACATACAGCCTCATGCCTGCTAAAACCCTGCAAGGCGCTGTGAAGCTCAGCATCCTGGGCTGAAAGAACACCGCAGCCAAGAGAGAGGGAGTCAGAGGGATGGAAGGAGAGACAGAGAAAGAAAAGATAGCAAATGAGAAAGAGAGAGAGAAAGAGAAAGTGACCATTTTATTTGTTCTTTGGAGCAAACATGCGCCGGCTCTATGAAGGGAGCTAAATCGTTTAGGTTAATTGAAAAGTGAGATAAACAAAAGCTGTGAAAAGCAGAGGGAAAGATTGTGGCTGGCAGCGCAGGCGGACCACCAATGAACCTCCTTCAGACTGTGCAACCCTGATAAAAAAGCACAGTTAATTGTTTCGCAATTTCTTCCACTGAATTTCAGCCCAATTAAGGGATAAAATAGCGAGGAACTGTCTTCCTTTCATTTCCGTGCACATAGTGTACCTCAATGGAAAATAACTTTAATGGGTGGATCTTTCTGTCGACAAGCTTTCATTTAGACATGAAGTCATGCTCAGCAGAGATGTTCTAGTGTCTCTGTCTGAATATGTTATATGTTATCACATTATGTCTTAAACAATCTTCCATTCTCTCAGCTGTGAATTCTGCAGTCCCACTGAGTAAAGTTCAGCTCATTTGATGACTAACAACTCTGTCATTAATAAATGGGGCCGCGAAGAAGCCCCAGTGCTCCTGGGGAACAAATCTACTGTAGAGGATTCAAAGCGGTCCCATTAGCTGACCTCTGTTTGAGGTTATGGTCAAATTGGAACATCAACACACATAAAGTTCACTGCTCTGAATAAATAAGCTGAAAGGAAATGTCAAAACAATATTATAAGATACCTGTCCTGAGGTGTCATTGTAGAACACATTACTGTTTTACTAGATGCTGTTCACTTTTAAATCCATTTTGCGTAACTATGCCTCTTATTCTAGTTATACTTTTTTTTCAATTATTATCCGATTTAAAAAAAAGTGGGAGACCACAGACATAAGAACAGTTTCAACCAATTCTTAACATTATGATCATTGAATGCACACACTAGACGATTTGGCCAGACAGCGAGACCAAACCCCTGTCGTTTGTTGTAACGATTCCATATTGGCGATTCCATAAACACGAGATCTCACAGAAACTTGAGTGACCAAACGTGACTTCAGAAGAAAACAAGTATGGAAGTATGATGTCCTTGTAGGTTTTATTGTGACAGGTTTTGCAAGACATGATATAAAGGCACTCATTTTGTTGCAATAATTCGACAAGCTGCTCTTGCATTTTTTAGGTTCCACCTGGCTCAGAGTACAGATATGTTTGGGTTTCTGTTCGCTGCAATGTTTGTGATCTGTAAAAGTATGCAACATCCGGCTATGACGCATACCTTTCTGCTCACTCTCATTGACTATTGCGGGTATTCCATTGGAGGCAGCCCGATCAAGAGTTTTTAGATTGGGGGGCTCTGACTCGATTGGGGGCAGTAAAATAATCGTATTGAGACCACCCTCTTGAGAATTATTTGGACAAATAGTCAAATCGGGCCACGTCCGGACATTAAATCGAACCTTTTATCCTCTAGTGCGCAGCAGCTTTACTTAAACCTAATTCTGTACAATTCATGATTCAGTCTTTTTTCATTCCAAGAACAATTTTTTTTAAATTTAGGCCTTGTCCTAATAAAATCCATTTGTTGAGCTTTAGCAATTACCTTTTTAGCTTAGTAGTTAGCCAAAAGCCCTGAAAGCTCACAAGCGATGATGGATTTGGAACTGTTTTTTATTTATTTATTTTTTGTTTGTGTTGCCAAATGTTTTGACACAATCTTATGCTTTAAAACTGTAAAATATAAAAATTGCTAGTGATGTAGTATGGCACGATTAGGACCGCTCGTACTTTAAATTCTCACACTGGCAAACTTAACTTCCACTCTACTCCATCAAAATAAGAGCAATTAACATAAAACACAAAAGTGTATGGTAACAGGAAACACAAAATCTGTTGGTTCATTTGTTTTTGTCAAAACCCTAAAAATTGATCACCAGTGTTTGCCAGGCTGCAGATGACAAGCATTTTTCACATTTGTTGTAAAAACATGTATTTGATCATTGAATATCATGAACGAATAACTCATGTGGTTAGGGAAACAATTAATTTCTGACTTATTAAAAAATAAATACTGTTTCTTGGACATAACTTGATAACCCGTGGACTGATCAAACCAGATTTGGTGCATATGAATCAACACAAGGAAAACTATCTTGTATACATCTAATTTTACTTTAAGAGTTATACTTTTCTCACAAGGGGAAACTTCCTTCCGTTTCTTTTTTAATGAAAAACCCTTTTTTTTCAGACATAACTTCAAATTGAATCTGAGGAGTTCAAATGAATTGCTTGTACAAAGTAGAGATTAGGGACATTTGGGGTATATACCCTTCCTGTCGGGGATGACAGTGTAGACATACTTTGTTCAATGAACACAAAGGTAGTGGAAAACAATAAAGGCTATGCTAGCAAAATTGTTCATTCTAGGTATCTATCCAGAGAACATAACTATAAGATGTAAACAATTAACTTTAAATGACGCTGGACACCTACAGGCCAGGAGGATCATATTTTTTTATTGCTGAAAAATGGAGATACCTCTGTAAAGTTTATGGGTAAAGGTGATGGCTTCTTTTATAATACTGGAAAAACTTACTTATTTAACCAGAGCAAGGGAATCTGGAGTTTCCTCAGTCTACTGAAATAAAAATTCTGTACACTTTTTAGTGTTATGCTACTTTGTCTGCATCTTAATATGTCTGTTTAGTTAATTATATATTTTTTGATTGCATTTGTTTGTTATTATTATTATTTGTTATTTCTTGTTACCAATGCTATCCTTTTTCATATCCCAGAAAAGTCGGGGTTATTATGGAATCGGCATCGCCACCTCCCTCTAGTGTATACTTCCGACACTAGAGGGAGCTTCATCGTCAAATTGTTTCGACCATAATTTTCCTCCAATGGTCTGATTTAGTCCAAATTCGTGTATATGAATTTACCCGAGAAGATCTAAAAGTTCATATTTCATTCGATATGGGAAGCTTTTTTTTTTTTTTTTCCTGTCTTAAAATACTGTGGAAATAACTTCAAATTTAATTTGAGAAGTTCAATCAGGGGGACTGATTGTAAAACAAAGGGTTCTGGGGACTTTTCAGGGATAGTAACCATATACAAATGTGAGGCTCTAAGGTACTTCCAGCTACCCTGATTTGGAGTTCAGAGGAAGCCAGCTTCTAGACGTGTGGTCTTTATCACTATACCCAGGTAGGACCACAGATTAACATGTCAAGTCTCCACCAGAGTTACGATTAGCTACACCCTGCCTAGACATAGTTCAGCCTCTTTCGGGTTCAGACACTCTGATGTTGCACCGTCCAGACAGAACAGACAAAACAGGCCAGTGGTTAATCAGTGGATCCTTTATAGTTATATATATCTGTCTCCATCACCCGCTCCCATTATCCCCCATTCTCTCTCTTAACTTGACTAGACAAGGGAGAGGGTTTCGAGTTGGGATCTGCTGGAGGTTTCTGCCTGTTTTAAAATTAAATGTTTTCACGCCGCTGTTCATGTATGGATTGTTGGGTCCACAGAGGCATTTTATTGCTACAAGCCTTCTATTAAGTGACGAACAAAGAGAAAAAATAATTGTGACACCCATTCCTGGATGTCATGACGAGGATACCATCTGTCGTTCATTGCCACAATGCAAAAACCTTTCCTCTTGATCAATATTCAGCATAGCACCAGTGAAGTGATCACTGCATCTACTGGCTCCCTTGTTCGTGTTTTTTATTGTTAGACAGATGACACCCAATTATACATATCAATGAAAGCGTATATTTATCCGTAACTACATATCCTGCACAGGGCCATGGGGGGCTGGAGACGATACAGACACTGGGCAAGTTGCTCATTCATCACAGGCCAATTATATTGAGACAAACAGCCAGTCAAAACCTGATAAGAATACAATAAATAATGAATGAATTAGAAGACATGCTATGAAGTCACCATTATAATATGACTTAGGACTGTGGGAGGAAGCTGCAGTATCCGGAGGGAACTTGCACAGAAAGGCCTCAGATCACCAATTAGATTATAACCCATCTTCATTCTGTGAGGCAACGTCTTACTCATGCGGAAATGTTTGGTGTCTGCAAATTAACAGACCTGATTTATATGAAAAGTCACAAAACAACTTATGTAGGTGCAAAATAAAGAAGCTATATGTGAGATTTCATAATGTAACCATCTTACCATTAATTTCATTTTTTATTAGAGAGTATTGATTAGTGCAACTGCAGAATAAGATTAGATAAGGATTTTTTGTTTTGCCAATTTTGATGGTTCACGTTCATGAACTTATAACAGAAGAAGCAATTCCATTTAATTTATTTTTATCATAAAGCCTTGCAACTAAGTAAACAAATGTGTTGTATTACTTTTAGGAATAAAAAAATTGTTCAGTTTGTAAAGTATAAGGAAAAATTTGTAAATATCTTGATTTTGGATTTGTGGCTGACTTTGAAGACTTGTTCCTCACGGACACCTCAGTGTGATTAGCATATGTTTCCAGCATACAGAATGAATCTGAAGGGGGATATACATACATTAGGACTTGTCCCATTAGCGGCCCAGCCGAAAGGCTGATTTATGTTTCCTGTTGGCATCACCTGACAGGGACATTAGTGTTACAGATGGGGACATATGACGTTGTCAGGATCATCAGTCTCCAGGTGACTTACTGCCAAAATGATGTGAGAGGAGCAGGCAGCAAGGATTATGGGTAGCATCAGAGTTGGAAAAAAACACCTTTTGCTGCTGCTTTGCCCACTCTCGGAGCACCCAGTGGAAGATTATCCTGTCAACATCAGAAGAAACACACTTTTGCAGAATGACAAATGACAAGTCAATAATTTTGAATGCTTTGAAACTATCCCTCTACTATAGAAATGATAAAGGCAACTCTCAATTTCACCGAGTAGCCTACATGCACAAATGGTAACAAGATAAATTGTCTCATGTGGGCTTATGACTTATTAATGGCCTATTATTCTTTATGATAGCTACCACATTGATAGTAAATACAGATGACATCGTAGAGCTCAGCACTATAGGAAATAACTGTTTCAAGAATGACAGTGGATGGGTTACAATGGGAAGTTATACCTCTCAAAAAGGGAATTTTTTTTTTTTCAAAAATCTCTAAAAAAGGACAAAAACAAAATTCTAGTCAGCACTTTAACATGCCCTGAACCGTTTTCAGGCCATCACAGTATGGTCCTTTTGACCATTCTGATTTTAACCATAAAATCAGAGTTGTTCTGACTTGACTTTTCCTTGGTTAGAAAGTTATGGTCGATTCATGTATACTAGACGAACCATTCCAAAAATTTTAAAGTATCATGACCCACTTTTGAAATGTCATAACATTCCGCAGGCAAAGATGAATTACAGTCTATATGTTTATTCCATAAACAGATGTTATGATGGTTAATTTGGGTTTATGCAATGCCATTGTAAAGAAACATTTGAGGAATGAAATGAAATGTGTCCTCACTGAGGATTTTAGCAGACAAAGTAGTTCCAAAGTAGAAAGAGTTCTGAGGAAAGCCGTTCTGTCAAAAGGCCAACATAGGGTATTCTGCCGGCAGGCTGCTGTGACACATAAAAGCTACAGATTAGTATTGGCATTATACAACTCATTGCTACATAAAGAGAATTTAAGTACAACTGCAACAAGCTGAACACCCGCCGGCACATTCACTGTCCGGCTGATCTGCTCACACTAATGGGCAATGTCGACTCCTCCTTTCACGGTGCAGCAGAATTCAACAAGCAACAAAAAACCCACCCATAACAAAAAGTGTATTGTTTATGTGTGTGCGTGTGCACATATTTGTAAATAAGTGGATATGCTTCAGAGTTAATTAACTCAAATCAAAGCAAGTAGCAAAGGAATAAAGAGTCTGACGATCATCTGTACTCACTGACGGTACTCACCATCGGCCATATTTCCATTTTGTGAACCTGATCCAAGTTTGTTTGTCTGTATCCCCAGCAGCACAGATATGTTAGGTATCCGTCCAAGGACTTTTGCCTGATGTCACCGTCATATATATGCTGGCTATGGCAACTGGCCTCGTACATTTCCTCTTTTCTATCTGTGCAGAAAATGCTTTGAATCTCTATTGCAGTTGTCAGCGGTACATTCGTGCCCGTCTCTGTATGGCTTGACATCTCTTATTGATGCGTAGTAGATTATCTAAAGTCCACGGCAGGAAGCTTTGTTTGTGGCTTCAAGCAGAGTCCAGATTGTGGACCCACATGCAGACAACACAGGAGAAACAGTAAAATTCCAAATTCCAAAATAATAGTTCAATAAAGAAAGCAAAGATGAAAACCAGGGAGCGGTACACTAAAGCCGGGCATGCACTTTATGATTTGAGACGTTTTCAGGCCAATCATGAGCCTCAAGACCGTTGGGTTGACTGTTGGGGCTAGTCAGGCATTGTTTGTCGTGCAGTGTACCAGGGGAAGCGCGGGTCAATCAGCAGCTACCGGGCAATAGTCGGCCGACTTAAACTTTCGCACAGTTAAAGCAGGGCCAATACTCGATCGGCTGATGTCAGCGTCTTCTTCTCTCAGTGTGCCTGTTGGAAGTGGCTACTGAGCGTCTCAGTTACCATGGCTACACAGCTTGCATGTGGATAATAAAAAGCAGGTAATCATAAAGTAGAAAAATTCAGTTTGTGGCTGGTAACAGCTGCACAGCAAGAAAGAAAAAGAAAGTTTCTTAGTTGTACGGAGCGGTGCTAGCTATCAAATTAAACTATATACAGTTAAAATGTAGTTAGCTTTACTCCAATTATCTCTATGAAAAAGATCAGCCATACTGTCAACGTCGTCCTAGCCACCTACGAGTCCAAATACGCCAGCGTCTCTTTTTTTAAGAGGCTTTGGCACAGAGGATGGCAAATATAATCGAGACAGCTTGTTTATGTCTTATTGGCATATTGCTAATAAACAAACTTCTTCCTGCTTCGGAGCTTTCAAAACAATATTTATTGAAAATTGCGACAACAAGCTGCAGAGGCAGTCGGACCCTGTCGTGTGAGCGCAACAGTCGTGAGCCTCCGCAAACAATTCATTTGTGCTCTAAAATTGTACAGTGCAAGCCCAGCATGGCAGGGAATTTTTTTTTTTTAAATATCGTTTGTCTGTATGTTCCTAATGTAGCATATGTTTTTGGGGAAACTCCACAAACTCCCTGGGAAAGGGCTGGTATGTAGGACGTCAAACGTAACTATCAAGGATGAATGGCACAAAAGGAAAAGGGAGCACGACCTAAATACACTGGAGTTAAGACACATTGAGAAACAACTGGAGGGAGAACAGCAGTGAACATGATGGACAATCACACGAAAGGAAAATAAAACAAGTTGGAGAGATAGACACAGAGAGGAAGAAGATCTTCAAGTGAAAACATAAAACAATCACAGCAGGTGGGTTTACATAGGACACTTTTCTCATTTCCAAATTAAACCCTTCCCAATTTCAATCTCTATCACCTGTTTAAATGTCTTGTGATCTTTTCCGAGCTGGTGTTTACATGCATCGACTCATCTAACGCTTTCAGACATGCGCAGACGATCCACACTCCCGTTCATAAGGTGGCGATAATGCTTCGATGAGCTGAGTGCCAACCACCAACAAGCGCCCAGAAGAAGATATGACAAAGAGGGCGTGCGGCAGAAGTGAGTTTTCGCCCATCTAACAGTCCAAATCTGTTAAACTCTTTCAAAGTTGCAATGAATAAATGACTCTCCGATGCAGACCGGTACTGCTTTAAAGTTGCCATATATATAAAATCCGTTGCGGCGCTGAGAAAACTTAGCAGAGCATTACGTCACGACGCTATGCAAGCGTAGATACAACTCAAACAGAAAGCTTTCTGATACAGCGTTTACATGCAGCGACTGGCTATCGGAAAGGCTTTCTGAAAGGACTTAGACTACCTCCTTGAAATCTAATTCGAAAAGGTTCCTTCAATTCGGAAAAGGGTGTTTACATGCAGCATTTTCTTTCCGATTAGACGTCTTTTCCGAATCTCATCGGAATTAGGCTGTTCTTGTGAACCCACCTACTGACACTGGAGGAATATGGAAATGCAAGAAAAACAATAAGCAGAGGTAATTAAAGGGCAAAACTGATCAATGAAACCATGACAGGAAGTGTGAAGCAAAAGTGACAATACAAGGGCCTTCAAAATAAAACAAGAAACAGTGAAACACAAAACACAGAACGTTAACCAAAATAAATCCTCAAAAGAAATAACCAAACATTACCAGAGTCAAACATCTTGAGCTTATTTCGACCTCTCGCACCCCCCTTTCTTATCCTCACAATAAATAGATTAAAGATTTAGCTTTTTTAACCATTTCAGATCATATCAATAAATCACTCAACTCTTCCTCTCTCCATGTGCTACAACAACTCATTTTCAAACCCTTCCTTCTTCTGTTATATCAGAAAGACCAAAGTCTGGTGGTTTGATTCGGGCTTTGGTCCAGGACACTTTCCACACTTGGAATTTTGGTCAGAATTAAACTGAAAAGTCTGAAAGTCCTGATAAAATGAAGTTGGTGTGAAATTGTCCTCAAACCCTCTGCATCCCACCTCAGCCAGGTCGACCCTGACATTCCATCCTCGCGGTTTCTGTAGCCAATTCTGCGTAATGGAACTTCTTCCTCTCGAAGGCCTCCTGGAATTGTGAACTCAATGATGTAGGCGGTCTCCAGCGACTGGGAACCGAGTACAGACAGGCTTGAACTGCGTTAGGTCAGTAAAAACTCGCCTGAATAACACACTCAAAATATACCTTTGTTATCAAACAGATTAGGACCCATATACAAAATCTAAAATCAATAATCAAAGTAATGTATTTCAGATAAGATAGTGTGTTTGTCTCTCAATGTATCTTTTAATATTAAAATTGTGTCTGCATGAACTTGAAATCGAACATGTGTAATATAATTCGTTTTTTCAATTTTTATATATAATCCACCCTTGTACTTCACTTAATCAAGCTTTATGCACTTCCTACTGGGGAAATACTTGTCCACTTCTTAAAATGGATTAAAACATATGTTAAAATAATATTCCACTTTCATTGAATTAAGTTTTTCAACCAACATCTGCCCCGATCATTAATTTCCAAGATTTCAATCATTTTAACTCTCTATTTTTTTCTAAATGCTAAATAGATGTTTAATTGATTGTTATAGACACAGTCTGGGATATTCAAATGATTGTCAAGACATTGACTCTGGTATTTTTCACATTTTGTTCAGGGTTACATTTCATTTAATTTTAAATGCCCATTCGAATTCTTAAGCGGCATAAATATCTCCTTCCTTAAACTGCAACTGAAATGCTTTCAACATGGACACCATACAATTTTTCTCTGATGCCAATGCAATAAAAGAAATGCTGTTGGGTTTCAATGATGACATTTTTCTCCTTAACATGCGATGAGGATCACACAGTGAATTCTTGACATATTATAGGATCTGAGGTTGACAAAATTCCCATTGACAATTTAAATACAATCTTTCTATCTGTTATTTTTTTTTATTTATCACTGATATTCACGGTGGCAGATGGATCCTGAGAGCTTGTTGTGAATTTAAAGCGAAAAAAAATCATCTTGATTCTCATGCGGGTGTATTTATTTCCTCGTGCACTGAGAAGATAAACTCTCCACTCACATTGTAATGCACTGAGAGAGATAGACAAATACAGGGAGAGTGATGGGAGGAGGGTATATGGGGGGAGGGGTTGCATGCACAGAATGTGTGTGAGGGAAGAAGAGAGAGAGAGAGAGAGAGAATGAAAAGCAAACGCCGCCTGAATTGGGCCCAAATATTCAAGGTTAATTTTGTGAGAAAGCTGCAGTGCCCAGATAAGACCATCCCTGCAAATGAGTTCTGCCTGCCTGGATTACAGCTAAATTTATGCAGCTTTCCTTATCCTTTCACAAGCTCCTCTGAAGTGGCATAATTAACTTGTGCACATAAAATGTGCACATTTTCTGCATGGTGGTAACATTCCTCATTTTACTACTTTGATTTTTTTCCCTATTCATGAAGGTACTTTAAATTTTGCTTTTTCCCCAAGTTTACAGATTTGTCACTTTAATAGCACAAGATGATTCTTTCAGCACTTAATCATTATAATTACTCAAATCTCTGCCGTCGTTATATTCTGCACAGATACGGCGCATAAACAAACACAGAACTCCAATTATCTTCAAGTGCACATGGCGTATGAGCGCATACAACAAAAACAAAAGGTAAAGATGATTATTCAGAGTAGATTTAACTACTGAGTCACCTTCCATACTTAACATGTGCAGGTACAATAAACGACATGCGAGCACCTAGCAGGTAAACTTGTTTGACAGCGAGGGAACAGAAATCCCTGCAACATGTCCAGACCCGGAAAAATCCCTGAATCTTCAAAGCACATGCTGTGAGATGAAAATATGGTAATCTGCACTTGAGGACAGGAGGATATGCTCTGCTATTACAAAGCTTTTTTTTCCCCCATCATGCCCAGAGCCTCTGTGTTTATCTGCCCACATCCTCCCAAAAACGCTGTCCGAGGAGTGCTTCTTCAGTAGTCCCAAGAAAATTATCCGCTCGTCTATTTCAATTTCTGCTGCCACTCCTCCACCATCACCATGCTTACCCGACAACCACTCCATTAAAATGTATCCTACAGAACCACAAACACACACACACACGCCAAACAATACACTCTCCTTCATTTCATCTTTTGAATGGGGCTAGCATGGAAAGCAACTTCAAAACATTATATATCACAATTTAGGTAAAAAATCCCAGCTTTCTGAAAGATTTGACATTTACTGTATTTTTAGCAATCTGTCCTGAAAGAATGAATGTCAAAACCTGACCAATGTTTGAAATTCTGCATATTACCCTATATTACCCTTGTGAAAATATACCTTACCTCATGTGGGTGAATGGTTTACAATGTCTTTTACCAAAGTCTTAGGTTCATAAATGCAGAAGAATATCTCAAAAGAATTGTGTATAATTGGTAATAAATGGTATTTTCTTTAATAAATAATTTGTTAAACGTGTGTAACTGGTGTATCTCTCACCAATTACTGGAATGCGTAATGACTTGATACCACATCTGAAGCATCACTGATAAAAATATTTTTTAAAAACCCAAAGAGTTCAGATAAAGCAGACACACGTTTGGGTGCTTTCACTCCTATTTCTTTTGGTGTGGAGTTTTTAGACTATTCAAGTTTGATCAGGACAAAAATCGCAAATGTTCACAGTTTCAAAGCACTTTTTTGGATGCGTCAATCTTTCAGACTGATAGTAGGAACTTAAAATGGGATACCGTTACAAATAAACAAAGGATGTAGAAAAATCAGTGGGAAGAAGTTAAAAATGAGCCATGGTTGCACACGGGGAGAGGAAAATTGAAGTCTTTAATTGTAAATGAAGGAAATAAAAACTGGGAAATGCATAAAATGTTTAAAATTTTTCATGACTGCTTGGATATGAGAGATGGAGAGTACTGATGTCAGATATATGGCATATACAAGTCAATCAATCTACAGGTAAAGGGAGAAGCAGCTGACATTTTGGGTGAAGTCTCTTGCAAAATTGCAATGTTAAACCAAAACTTACTGGATCAAATGTGTAAGACGGAGCGTTAACACAAACATTGGTTCAGACTTTAAGGTATGGAAGTGCCTTGTTAGCCTGGTTTATGGTGGGATCTTTAAGAAAGTAAAAGGGTAATTACTTTTCATATTCCACAGGTGGAAAGTGGGTACAATCTTTACTGAGGTAAAAGGGAAATGTTTTTTTTCGGAACGTCAAGCCATATTAATATAATTAAAGTCATCAGAACTGTTTTTCTATAACTGCCATTAGTATATATTCAGAATGAATGACCATTGTGTAGATGTAAAGTAGGGAGAAACAAAGAGGATAAAGAATACACATTTCTTAATGGCTGAGTTTCTTCACATATTTTCGGATGTTGTGATGTTAACCTCTACCACCCAACACGGCCCTGCTAACTTACTTAATGTTGAGTAATGTTGTAATGATGTAGCTTTAGTCAGAGTAATACCCCTCTGAGGTACCGATAAAGCTTTCTTGTGCTCGTCTTCTTCCTCCCTCCTGCCTCCAGTCAGTTAGCCTGTGTTATTATCAGGCCGATGCTTTATTAAAAGCATAACAATAACAACAAAAACTGCACTGATCATACATACATACGATACACTGATCATACATACATACGATACATGCCCATCATTAGATAAAACACAGTCATCTTTGGTTACTATAGCATTTGTCAGCGGTCCCGATTAAATGGATCAGTGCATGTAAATACTGGATCCTATAGATCCAATTAGATGTAAACAGTTGACCAGAAATATTCAATCAGATTGAAGAAAAGTGTCCATGTAAACCCAGCTATTGTTGATCAAGGTTATTCAATTCACTAGTCATCAGTTATAATGTTATGGCTGCTCAGTGTGGCTACTGTGATGTAACATCAGCCAAAGTAAACCATTAATCAACAAGAGGACAAAAAAAAGACAAGTTACTCACAGTTTAGTAGAAGAAGAGAGACTTGATTCAGTCAAAATAATAGACAATGAAAGCAAAAAAGAATAAAGTCTGTAAAGAAATTTAAATTAAAAGAGGACATCACTTCCAAAATTAAGATAACTTAAAACGTAAAAGGTAGAAAACAATAAAAGATGGCGGTCACAAATGTCCATGTAAACCCAGCTATTGTTAATCCAGGTTATGCAGTTCACCAGTCAGTGGTTTTAATGTTATGGCTGATCAGTGTGGATACTGTATAGACATTGATGGAGCAATAATGCATAGGATGCCAGATTTGCTCCAGACATGCTGTCTACCCTTGAGGTTTGCTTTGAAAGTTTTTTTCATGGAAATTAAAGTAAATACAATTTATAGAAAGTTTTTATTTGTTCATACATATTTAAAGTTTGTAGAGCTAGAATGTGTAGTTGTTAGATATGCTCCGCACGAAAAATTATTACGGGCAGACGACAGACGATTATAGCCCCCTCATAATGGTCAAGTGACAAAAATCAGCAAGCCGAGGTTTAAAATGCAGAGATGCAAACAAGTGACTCATGCATGAAGCAGAGGCAGAAGTGAGTTGAGAGTTCCCAAACTATTTAGCAGAACTGTTTGCTTTAGCTGTCTGCCTTGTGTGTCAACTAAGAATGGAGGCCGTCTAACATATAGAGGCTGGGGCAGTAAACCACATTACAAAACAACTGGACCAAAAAAAAGGCTAAAGGAGACAAGAAAAAGTTGAGCTTCCTTGCTGTTCACTCATTCTTTAGCATTCACTTTCTTTTTGCAGGCAAATCCAGAATGTGACCTGATAGAAGAGAATACTTACATGCTGAATAAATTAGATATGAAAGATACTGCTGAAAAGGAAAAATTGTTCTTTAGAAATGAAGCCTGCAGAGACATTCTTTCTCCCGCACTGTCACTATGGTAACAATGTAATTAGTGAATGTGCTCTATCACTGTCAGCAAGACTGGACTGAAATTAATTTCCAACATTTCACAAATGAGTTGATGAGCTTGAGATGGAATGGATTCTGTTGGTTTGGACTGATAAAAGAAGTGCTGATAATGGAGATGATTTCTGTTCATAATTCAGGTCTGGAATTATACAGGATTCCAAGAAATGAGCGTCCACTTCCTGCAATCTCACATGAGCAAACTGGCTGTGGTTATTCTCCAGCAGTCGTGTACCAGTGCTTTTCATCAAATAACTTCCACCATAATCTTTTCAATCATGTGTGCCTGCATGTTGAATGGCGGCTGATTATTACCGTAACCTTTGTAACAGCTCTTAGCACGGAACAACTTTTAAAATTCAGAAAGCCCAAATGATTTTTTTCCGTATCTGTTGTGATGATCTGCTCTTGCATCAACTTCTCCCCAGACAGAAAGGCGCTTTGCAAAGTCTCAATCACTCCCATTGTCATGGTTTACTGTGTAATCCCGCAATTTTCACAATCCGGATTATTTTATCATCCTTCTCCTGATAAACAGAGGCAAAATAAAGTCAGATTTAATTTACACTATCCAGGCCAGACATAATCACTCCCACCACATTCATGAGTCTGGGTTTGTGATGTACATATAGTATTCTGCAGTATTTGAAAATATATTTCCCTAAACGTTTTCGGCCATAGTATTGGTATATCTATAAACTCTAAGGGTTTTTTTCCTTTTTGTTTTTCTTAACAACCCCAAACCTCTGTCCATACTTTTACCCCAAGGTAACTTAAGTGCATTCAATGAGCCTTTATTCTATTCCTCCCTCCTGTGTCGACCCACTGGTGGTGTAATGGGAGTGCTTGTTTTGTTCCATCTCTGTGACAGAGGTAGTAACACATGTGAAGGGGATATCTGTATAAATGTAAGGGAGCAGGACAGGAGAAGGGGGCGGAGGTTTTAATGTCAAATTTCACATTTCCCATGATTCTCAATTTGATTACCATTACATGCTACCAATAGCGAGTTCAAGCGTCTAGTGCGAGTAATGTCTGCATGTACAACCGGAGTAGCTGAAGTCAGGCATTGTAGACAAACTAGAGCCCAATGTGAAGAATAGATCTATTGAGAAGGGAAGTTTAGCTGCTATCCTGATCTGAACGCAGTGAAGAACAGAGATAGGTCTGATATATAGTCAAGTCATTGATTATATTAAACTGTAGTTCACAAATGACTTGGTTAGACAGCCTCCCTGAATCCCTCCCAGTTGAATGTGCATTTTCTTTAGAACTGGTTTACTGTTTTTTCTTTCTTTCTATAATCCATTCTGACAGACATGGCTTTTAGATATTCACCTTGTACATCCCTCATGTCCTCTGCAGATGGCTTCCAAGTGATCCCAAAGGTTTCACCAAAAACACAGTGGGGAATTGACTTTTTGCCTAAGCGGCCCTCTGGCCCAGTCTGCTGAAGTTCTGAGGGATTCCACTTTTGAACATTTTTAAAGAAATGTTAATCTTTTCACAACGGCTTCCCCTGAAGGTGACATTTGTTGCCTGCATTCTAAATTGCTGATTTTTATTCTAAATTACTGATTTTCCTACCTGTATCCCTTGTGCTTTTATTTCCCTAACTTATATTTGATATGTTATTAATTTTTCTGTTTAATCTATTTATTAATTATTAATTAATCTTATTTTATTTTACTGTTTTAGTAAAAAAAAAAGAAGTAATTATTCATTTTTACTACTCTACTTAAATTTTCAATGAACTTTATTTATTAAATTTTTTTTATCATTCATGTCATCTAAATTCCACATTTCTTCTTAATAATTCCTTGTGTTTTAATTCCACTATCTGTCTCTTATTTTATTTCTATTTTACCATTTTATTTTTAATTTCACTCTTTTATTCTAATCCCTTTCATATTCACATCCTATTTTTTTTAATTTGACCTACTTAATGTTATTGTGTTTTTACTGAATCCCCTGGATTATTCATTTGTTCTTTTAAACCTCCGGTTTCCATATTTTAATTCATTTTGTTTAAATTAATTTGACTTTTATTTCCTTTGTCGAGTTTATTAATTTTATTTTAATTTTATGTTTTGTTTATTTTGGATTTAATTGACTTTTATTTATTTGATTTCAACCGTATTGGTTTGCAAATTTTATGTTAATTTGTTAATCAATATTTTTTATTCAATTAAACAACAGAAAATAGTTTTGCATTAATATTGTAATGACTTTGTGTTTATGTAGTATTATTTTATAGTGAAGTTCCATCATTTTGGTCTGTGTTCCTTTTCCCCCTCTGTGTCTGTCCTGTGATTCTGTTCTCCTCTTGTGTGATTGGTCATCATGTTCACCTGTGTTCCCCCTCCAGCTGTGTCTCATTGTCTCGTTAAATCAGTGTATGTAGTCTGTCCTCACTTTTTTTGGTGCCAGTTTGTATTTTTATGTTTCCACATGTCATCACTCATCTTAGCCATTTCCCATTGTGCTTCCAATTAAGTTATTTCCTATTATTTTTGTTATTTCTGTTTGCTCCCATATTTTTCCTCGTGCCTTAATTTGGATTAAAATAAATATTTTAACTGCACCTGCTCTGCCCCTGCTGTCCTGTGTCTGCACCTGGGTCCAAGCTTTGCCTCAACTAAAGTTCCTAATAAATATTGATTTTGAAATGATGAATTTCTCTCTTTCCTGCACTGTAAAATCCTCCTATGAAGTTTTTTTTGTAAATGAAATAAAATATTTAGACCAAATATGGCATTTGTATAAAATTACCTTTGGAAACAAATTAGAAGCAACTGCATGTATTTAAATGGAAAATGATGAGCTGATTGCTCATGTATAGATAGCAGTTGGATTTATTTACATAGATTTAAAAGTGGAGAAAAAGTGTGAATATGGAATTGTTTGCCAAGATAGTTTTTCCCTACACTGGCAAAACTCTTTAATTTGCCTATTCTTGTATTTTCATTGTTTAACGCTGACACTCACAATCAGTTTATTTCCATGTGGTGTTGCGGCGATCAGGTTGAGATTGCAGCGTGGAAGGACGGCAGGGTTTGCCAACTTCCACATCTGAATGTCCCTTGATGAATACTGCACCATTATTTAACTAGCGAACACATTTTCTGTCCCTCTTGCAATCAGGGCATTGATTGCAGGACAATGGATGCGTTTGATTGGGACCTAATCAGACAATTCACTAATTCGACTTAAAAGGAAAATCAGTAGCACGCAGACGTGAGGTAAAAATCTTTCTTGAAAAGAGGTCAAAGGGGTCTGTGTTGTGGTTAGATAAGATCTCACAAAGTTTAGTTAAAGCCTCCTTCATGTCACACAACTGGAACAAAAATACAGGCCATTAAATGATGAAAAATGAAATAATATATATCTGTATGGATCCCCATGAATGAGGATCCACACAGATATATATTGTCATTGTATATTCTGGTCATGGTTATCCAAGTGGCTGGAACCAAAAGCAACTGGACTTCTACTTGGCTTGCAGACATTTCACCTCTCATCCTAGAGGATTCTTCATTTCTGGACTGGCTTCTTCTATTTTCATTGTTAAACGCTGACACTCACAATCGGTGTATTTCAATGTGGTGCCCTTCAGTCCAGAACCTGTTCAGTTCTGTACCGAAGAAGCCTCTTGGATGAGAGGTGAAATGTCTTCAAGCCTAAACAGATTCAAGTGGCTTTGGATTCAACCTAAATGGCAAACATTATATACGTTTACCTACAGTATATACACGTTCACTGATCAGCCAAAATGTTATCGCCACTCAACTATTATGGTGTAGATCATGATTTTTCCACTAAAATAGTTCTGACCAATTGAGGCATGGACCCCAGACAGAAGAACTGCTTTGGTATCTGGCACCAAAACGATTGCAGCAGATCCTTTTAGTTCTGGAGGTGAGGCATCAGTTGATGATGATTATTGTTGTTTGATGATGATTATTGTTGTTATCATTATTATTATTATTGTATAGTATT